>PVKE010003232.1:0-74080 GCA_004027555.1 Craseonycteris thonglongyai
TGGGCAGTGAAAGCATAGACTTTGGAGTCAGGCCTACATCTGATCTGCGTTCTGCTTTTGACCAGTTGTGTTACCAATCAACCTCTCTGAGCCTCGGTGTCTTCATCTTTAAAGGGGGATAATACTCTTGCATGCATGGTTATTAGGAAGATTAGATAAGGCGATGTATGAAATGAGCCCAGGGAATCTCAGGCACTTCACTAAGGTTGGTATACTCCCCACTGAAATCTTCCTAACTCTCAAAAAGCCTCCCAATTCAGAAAGGGGAGGCCAGAGGGCTCACACACTCGCATCTGGTGAACAGCTGCTGCTAATCACAGGAATTTCACACCCACACCTAAAAAGGAATTAAAACAAGGTGGCAGCTAAGTCTAAAAGCCAATTAACATAAGCCACACAAACCAAGGTTACCTTGGATCATATTTATGTCAGATGGATTGATAGGGGCTGCCAGCATCTTCACATGGACATCTGATTCGCTCACAGTGGTTAGCTCCAGGTTCTTCAGTCTAAGCACAAAGCCGGAGAGAGATGTTAATATCACCCCGGCTAGACAGGACATCTTTTGCTCAGATCATCTCTCCAAAGTAGACAGGTCAGGCAGCAGCATTTTTGAGCTGCCACTGTGTGCCCAAGAATTTGGGTTCTGTGAGAAAAGGAAAGGTGCTGTAAGGAATTAGCCTAGGATACAGGGTAATCTGTTATTAAATCCAAATGACCCTTAGTGACCCCTCAATTCCACTGACCAATCTGGGACAGAACATAGTTAAAAACTTTCGCTGGCCAGGATTAGCCTTGTGCTTTCCAAAACTTGCTTATCAGAATTACCTGGTATGCTTACTAATATAGATTCTCAGGCCCCAGCTCTGGCCTGCTGAACTAGATCTCCAGATAGGGACCCCCAAATAGTTCTGAGGAACAAGCACAACTGGGAAACCCTGGCCCTGCTCAATTGTTTTTCACTTTTTTTTTTTCTTCTTACAATGCAGGTAAGGGAAAGGAGGCATGTCCATTAGTTGCAGAGGAGGTGAGAAAAGTAGACATGGCCTGTGTAGCCCAGAGAGAAATCCCTGGGTGACTGTGGTTCACCATTTGAAATGATATCCCTTCCAGATGAGGACCCTGGTCTGTCAGAAAAAATGCTGGACAGAGAGCTGAGCTTCTTAGGTGTGAAGCCCCACCATGGGATGATGTCACCCTGGGCAAGTTTCTTCCCTGCTCTAGGCCTGTTTCTCCATTTGTAAAACGGAGGTGGTGGGGTCACTTCCCAGAGCCTCTATTTCCAGTCTATGTGATAGCTCCCTTTGCTAATGGTAAGCCCTAGACACCATAGGGCTAGTGTCTTTTTTAATGCACTAGAACTTTGGTTAATGGGTAAAACCTTCTGCAGGGCTTTTGGGGGAGGCCCAGTGACAATGTCCGTGTGTTCCATTTGTTTTCTAAAAAAGACCTTCCAACAAGAGAGTGCTGGTCAGTGTACTAAATGTGGGGGTGGGGAGGTCCTTGACTCCTGTCTTTCTTCATAGCCCTCAGACTTCATGTTTGCAATATTTTTCTCTGCCCAAATGTACTTGTTAAGTAATAGTTCTCTTCATTTTTACTTACCATAGGCATATATGAGGGCTCTCTGGAAAAATATCCAGCCATAAATGCCTCTATTTTTCTTACTACTTGGCTGGATACTTTCTGGACAACCTTCATATAACTGCCAACCAGAGGATCTTAACATTAGGCAACAGTGTCACTGAACTAAGCTGATGTAATTCTACCCACTTCCTATAGCAATCTGAGGCTCCACCTTGGGGTAAGAGTGTGATTTTCAAGACATCTCTCATATTAATAGTAACAATGGTGGAAGGTATTTATGAGGTGTTTATTACACACCAGGTCCTGTGTTAAGGGCTTTAAATACATGATCTAAGATGTAACACTCCTGTGGGTGGTGTTAATATTCCCATTCTATCAAGCTGGAGATGAAGGCTCCTAGAGATTATGAAATGTACACAAGATAACTGATCAGTGGCAGGGTGTCTCTTTCAAAGTCGGAGCTCTTATTTACCTTCTTCTTTGTCAGCATCCTGAAATTAATCTGGGAGTCCCTGTGACTGCCTACGAGGACTCCTGGGGCCTGCCTCCCTGACCCCCCGATTCCAGCCTGGGGAATCCCTGTGCTGGATCATGACCAAAATAAGGAGGCCATGTCTCACTATGATTGAGAAATAGCTGCAAAAAACCAAAACAGAAACTCGTTACAGAAAGTGGTTAACTAGGAAGAAGCTGATGACCAGAGCAGAGAGAATAAAGAAAGGGCTTTTTAAAAAGGTTAAATATTAAGGAATGTATGTATCTACATGCAGTTGGAAGAGGGGGAGTCCTTATAATGATAATAACTACTGTTTGAGTGCTTACCAGTGAGGCACCCTGCTAAATACTTTCCATGCCAGCTTTCTACTATTATTCTGATTTTATACCTGAGGAACGAAGGCACAAAGGAGGCAAATAACTTGTTCAATGCCACCCAAAATAGTAAGTGACTGCTCTGATGTGAACCTGGCATTCTGCTGCTAGAGAAGCCAGATGGTTAGTGGTACCCTAGACCAAGAGGAGGGCAGCAAGAGAGCAGCAGCTGGGAGTGGTGTGAGGGTTGATCCATGCTGGACCAGCCTGGGGAGGTGGAGGGGTCAGCAGCTCCCAGCCTCCCCAGCAAGCTAAGCAGGGAGGCATCTGCTGGACAGTGGTATATCTTTGTGAATGCATGTGTAAGTCTGCATTCCAAAGAAAAACCCTGCTCAAACCCATGGACTGTGGACTAGTGACCCTTCTGTATTATCTACACTGCTTCTCTCTGGTGCTCTGACAGAGAGAATCAGTTTTTCTGGAAGCCGACAAAGTCCATGCACTCAAGCTACTTACAGACATTTTTTTTTCCTGCACATTTTCTACATGCTCTTGCCTTAGCCCAGAATTTCTTTTCCACAGCTTCTCCACAAAGTGAGAAATTGAATTCACCCTTTAAGACTCAGCTCACATTTTACTTCCCCTAGCGCAGGGGTGTCCAATCGTTTGGCTTCCCTGGGCCACATTGGAAGAAGGATTATCTTGGGCCACACATAAAATACACTAGCACTAATGATAGCTGAAAAGCTAAAAAAAAAAAAAAAAAAAAAATTGCAAAAAAAGCTCATGTTTTAAGAAAGTTTACGAATTTGTGTAGGCTGCGTTCCAAGCCATCCTGGATGGCATATGGCCCACAGGCCATGACTTGGACAAGCTTGCCCTAGGACGGGGGTGGTGAACCGATGGCACGCGTGCCCAAAGTGGCACACGGAGCAATTATTTCGGCACGAGGAGCTGTGAATACCATTTAAAAAATTATTGTTTATGCTCTTTTAGATATAAAAATAATTGATACCTCTATCTCACTCGATGGGTTGGCACGCGAGTCGAGCGAGTATACTCTTATTTCATAAACTTTGGCACTCAATCGCCAAAAGGTTCGCCACCCCTGCCCTAGGACATTTGACCCTCTTCTGGACCCTGAAAAAAAAACGAGTATTCCCATTACAGAGGCGTGGTAGCCATACCATTTAAGACCATCTTACATGAGATCATTGCTTTTTACAAAGTCTTTTCATGCATTTTTTTTTTTCAATTGATCACAAGGCATACATGTTCACATTCCTTTTCCAAAACTCTTAGAATATATTTCAGAGTTCAGAACTATGTATTATCTATACCCACCTCCATGGGGGCTGGGACAGCATTTTGTGATTAGACACATTGTTTGGCAGCAAAACAATGGGATTAAGCGGAATGAATAATGATCTCATAAAAACTTCATGTTAGATATAAGGCTTTGCCTTCAAAAGAGTTATGAAAAAACAAAAACAAATAAATAAAAAGCCCTGCCAGTTTTCAGAGCTTTTTGAATTTTGAAACTCTAGATATAAGTATGGATTTGGATCCAGGTCTTTCAGACTCAGTTCAGTGCTCTTTTTACTGACCTAGTTTTATAGTTGCAATGTGTGTTGTCTCCCTATTAGATTGTGAGTTCACGGGGGACACAGGACTTTCAATCTTAGCACAGTGCCTGGGACCAAAATAGTGCTCAATGCTTCCTAAAGAAACGATCCAACTTTCTTCTCTAGAGAGACAATGTGGCATAAAGGTGCCAGTCATTTAGGGAACCAGGGGACAGGTTCAAACCAAAGGGATTTAGCTATTGAGGCTTATACTCACTCTTCCTGGTTCTGGGCTGCTTAGGAAAACACCCCTGAAGGACAGGTGCAAATAAAAATGGAGATTATCCTTAAAAGAGTTCGGTCTAAGCAAAAACCCATGGCTCTTTTCTTCACAGGGAAATGCCAATCAAATTTGCATTAAAATTGCCCTTCTTAAAAATCTAGATGGCCAGGGGCAAGATGAGAATACAGGTAGATCTCAATTCATAGATGAAGGGTAGAGCATGGATTTGGAGTGAAATAGGCAGTCCTGGGTTTGAATCCTGCCTCGGTCATTTACTAGCCAGATAAACCTCAAAACGCTTGTCTGTGAAATGGAGAGAACACTAGAACCTAGCTCACAGGATTATATGAGTTAATGTACATAAAGCATTTGCTAAGGTACTTGATACACAGTAGACACTGAAGAAATGGCAGCTGTTAATGGTAGAAATCCAAAGAAGCCTTTGAAATAATTAGCTGGCTATACCTAAAAAGAGTCATTGAATCACTGAAAGGAAGAAAGCTTTTTTTTTTTTTTTTTTTTTGGAAAATTCAAGTAAATTTCATTCAACAAGTATTTAATGAGAGTCCTACTCAGTGTCAGGTAGTGTGCCAATGGGCTTAAAGACACAAAAATAAAATCTCCTGCCGGGAGCTTGAAGGTATGGGGACTCACATGTGGGAGAGGTGCTACCTAAGAGGCAGGCTTGTGCAAACACTGACTGAGGAGGAAGACAAAGGGTGAACAAAGGGCTTTGGAAGAACTGATAGCTTCGTTGGGGCCTGAAGGCTAAATAGGAGTTTACTGGGTGGGCAGAGAGAGGAAGGAAGGCTTTCCTGTCAGAGGGCACTGATGTCACTGGGTGACCAACTCCACATGGGGAGAAGTCTTTGATGGCTCCTGGGCTTCTGCTCAGGCAACTGGATGCTGACAGAGAGGAAGAGCGGTTTGGGGTGGGAGGTGCTGGAAGCAGGTGGCTGCAGTAGGGTAAGGAGAAGAGGGTGCTCTGGACTAGACACACAGAGCTGAGTCAGCTGGCTGTAAGTGGAGTCCAGGGTAGTCGTAATATTTTGGGGGATGGCTGGACAACTAAATGACAACTCATGTTGACAGGTGACTAAGCTCCAGGCATCGTGCTTAACATTTTATATGCCAGATGCTGTTTAGTCCTCAAAACACCTATTTGGAGGGTATCACCCCAGTTTACAGATGGGAAACTGAAGCTCAGAGCAGTAATTTGAGCCAGGTTACATTGTTATTAATTGTAAGTGGCAAGACTTGATCTGAAGCTTGAGTCCAAAGCTCAGACTGTTGAACACTGATTGTGGAATTCTCATCCTGAGAGATGTTATTAGGCATTCCTGGGGTCCAATACGTTCGGGAAACGCTGCCTACTAAACTCTCTTTATAAGGTTCAGACTGCACACTAGGGTCATAGAGGTTCTGAGAAGTCCTCCAGTGAAGAAACCCATGTGGCTTTGTGCAATTCCAGCTTCCAGCATTAACTCCATGGGCACACTACTTCCATGGCACACTGGAGAACTGCCTGCCCCAGGCAGCAGGGTGAGGAGCCCTGCACTGGGCTACAATCTGCTCCTAGTTCTCTTCTTTGTCTTCTGGGCAGCCTAGTGGCTCTGTGCCAGTTGAAATTCACAGAAGCGGAAGAGAAGGGGAGTGGGGCAGGGATGGGGGTCGAGGAGGTGGAAAGCTGAAGCTGCAAACACAGGTGGGTGAGGGCGGCAGGCAAGCCTGACACATGCTGCTCGCCTGGGGCGAGGTGTGTTGGTCCAGCTGCGTCTCACCAGGGAGACCAGCCCCAGCCTGCCCCATGGAATGCCATCAATACCACAGACACTGCTGTTCCTGCAGAGTTCTAACAGCGTTGTCAAGGATACCATTCTGCAGAGGGAGAAAGGAAAACGGGCCGAGTCTGAATTCCAGGAGTTGGACCTCGGGTGTAATGATAGCAATTTCTTCCTTGTGTTTTTAAAACTCACCAAAGGAACTGGTTGCTGTGTTGTGGATATGAGGCACCCAAACAGCCTGGCTAGATCTCAAGTCCCTTCCCCAAGCCGGGCAGGGCTTTCCCCTGTGAGTGTAATGGCGCCAAGCAACTCAGAGGGATGCCACTGTCTCTACTCCACAGATCCCAGGCTGGATAAGGTCACAATGGCTCCTTTGAGGCTGTGGCTGTACACCTGTGGAGCCATATGAACTACAAGGGAGACAAAAGCAGGCAGAAGAAAGAGCCTTTTGAGAGGGGGGAAAAGAGGCCAGTACTCTGGGGACTGGCTCAGTTATATTTGCTGTTCAGGCTGGCTCCAGCCAGTGCTGCTAAGATATCTTTCCCGCCTTCTGCATTTAATTAGCAGCCATTTGTACTTATCTTGCATCTTCCCCTCAGTCACCTCAAACTGGTCAATATCATTTTGAGCAGGAAGAACAGGCAGGGAGAGATAGTCACGGACCACAGAGACGTTTTCGTCTTCTCATTACAGAGAGCCAAGAATGTGTGCCCCATCATAGAGCACTGGGCGAAGGTAACCGGCATCTTATGTGGCTCTGGCTGGTCTGTCTGCAACCCCCACGGTCATAGAAAAAGCCGCCTTCTGTGACTTAGTAAAATGCCTAGTGTGCTGGGTACATTGTTCTGAGATTTGATTAATAATTAATAAACAGGGCACAATTGGGAAATTAAGGAGGAATAAAGTTCTTCAGCTCACAGCTTTTAACAGCTCCCCACCAAACCCAGCCAGGGACACCGGCAGCCTGAATTGGTAGAGTTCTAAAGGAGTCCTGGGCCCTCAGGGAAAGCTCTTTTATCCCGAGCAAAGCTCACCTGTTCCATGTGCCTGGGTGTGCAAGGTGCACCCGCTTGCCTCCCTGTGCCTCTTCTGGCTTCCCTGACTAAAGACTCCTGCCCTCCTACCATCAAGGTCTTTTTGCACCATCATTTTGAATGGAAGGGAATCAGCGACTTAGGGCAACTTCTGGAAGTTTCCACACAGGCTTGCCAAAATACTCTCTCCCTACCTTCTCAATACCCTACTTTCCCTCAATTAAGGTTACCAGAAAGCTTGCAAGCCCCGTAATAATCTGCAAGTGCTGACATCAGAGTACTTGCTTGATGGGAGTTTCAGTCTCTGCAGCTTAGCTGGCTGAGGTCTAACTCTCCTTGTTGTTCCAGAGAGCAGGACTGTACCACAGCAGGAGGTTGCATCCCTGCCTGCAACTACTTTTGTCTCTTTGACAGGTATAAAGATGACCATGGCACCCCTGCCTGGCTGGCTGCTGATTATGGAACCAACCAAGAGCAAAGGAGACCTCTGGTGATAACTTGTGCCCAGGACCCTGGATTTCTAGCCACAGCACTGCTCCTTAGAGGGCAAGCAGACAGTCCCACTTCAGTTTCAGAGTTGTCGGAGCCAGACAACTGTTGGATCAGAGGATTCATGCCTCATAATTTCTATGACCACAGTACTACGTTGAGAAAAACATTGAGGCCTTACCTAGTCTTGGCAGGAAAAGGTGGTGTTTGGAGGGAATGGGGTAAAGCCGTGTATAAGGTTTTGGAGGATACAGAAAAGGGCGCTGTGGAGGTTTGTCATTGGCACAGGAGACAGGGTGAGGGGACAGCCCGAATGTTGAATTTACCACTGCTGACCTTGGTCAACCCCTTTATCAAAGAATAACAGAAAAGAATGGAAACTGGAGTGATTTCCTCACTGTAATAATGAGTGATAAGAGTTGGGAATGGAATCCAGGCCAGTGCTCAATGACACATCTTGAGCCACAGATTTAACCTTGTGTTGTCTTCACTTTTCCTTCTCTAAAATGACGACCCTCCTCCTCATCCAGGATGGAAAGGTCTGGAATTGTATCTGAGCTGCAGGAGCTGCTGGGGAGGGCCAGGCAGTCGTAGTAACTTGGAGTTGCACCGGTGGCAGCATTTCTCCCAGACACCGTGGACACAGCGGGGAAACTCCATCTACTGTGCAGTTCCTCAGAGGTGTGCCTGCCAAGTTTCACCCTCAGAGGCAAGAATGAGGAAATGAGGCTAGAAGGGTTTGGCCATAAATCCCACAACCCAGCGTGAAATCCAGAGGAAGGTAAGGTACCACTGTTATAGGCTAGACTCTACTCTGGCTTGACTTTGAATCCTGTGACCACAGGCTGGTTTCAGCAGATACCTCCCTCACAGAAGTACATATTGAGTACACAGTAGGCACTTAATATGTATTTGTGAATTAGACACACATTTTCTCTTCTCTCTGGCGTTTTGCACATGCAGGTTCTTCTGCTTGGAACAATTTTACACTTTCTCTCTTCATAGACTGCCCAGGTATATATCCTCTGGGGATTCCACTTAGACCTCATGTCTTCAGAGGAAACATTCTCTGACCACCCCAAGGGGTTAGGTACCCCTCTTCTGGGTGTCCACAGCACTCTAAACATATCATATCACAGTGCTTAACCACTGGACTATGGTTGCCTGTCTCCTGGACTAGAGTGTGAGTTCCTTGAAAGCAAAGAACACGGATTATTCATCTGACTCCTCAGTGCCTAGCACTTAGTAGGACCTCATTAATTTACTAAATCAGTGAGTCTATTTCTTCCTCTTTCATTCATGACAACAATAAAGAGCTCCAGGAGACAAGACCAAACAAACAAAATCCCAGTTTTCAACAGAGTGCCAAAACAGAATGCTAAATTTTTTTTTTTTTCAAAATACTATAATTCTGGCTTAAAACCAAGTCACCAGCATAGAGTTTTGGTTTTAAACACTGACATCAACTGTAAAAAGAAGAAATCCCCTGAGAGTAAATAGTGCCCTGCTGTGAGAACTCACTACCTACACAGCCTGGTTCGCCACCACCTGCTACCCCAAATTCCATCTGGCTAAGAGAATGGGTATGTGTGCAAGGGTTTCACAGCTTCCTTTCATGTTATGCTAGCGGCAGGCAGGTGAGAAAGGCATAATGACCAGGGTGCTATTTTATGAAAGCTTCAGGATCCTGAAGGGGAGACAGAGGATAGTATTCTTACCAGGGTGGGGCTGTCCTGCCTAGGAAGAGTAGACTTGGGGTCATCTGAATGACCTGTAATCAATCACACCTTCTCTTCTGACCTATCTTCTTCCCAAATTTTATCCTCTATCTCATCCTCATCCTCAAAAAACATCTGGGATGACTGTCATTGTTTCTTCAGGTCTATGTCAAAGACTTTTAATAAAAAGGACTTCCTAATTGTTGGTCTTGGAAGAGTGACTTTCAAGTTTCTTTTTTTTTATTATTTTTTATTTTTTATTGTTTTTGGCAGAGAGAGAGACAGAGAGATACAGAGACAGAGAGAGAACTGAACTGGGGGCAGTTCAGTACATGGGTCCACACGGGCCGGGGCCGGGATTCGATCCTCGGTCCCCGGCGCTGCAAAGTGAGCGCTTAACCCACTGAGCCATCCTGGCTTCCCAGACTTTCAAGTTTCTTGAGTCTCAGTTCCCTTGTCTGTAAAATGAGGATAACAATGAAAAAACTGGGATACTGTGAGTTTTAAATGCCGTAATACATGTGGAGAACCTAGACCAATGCCTGCCACATAGTAGCATATGCTATGAGAGCTGCTTTTACCAGAAGACCCAGAGAATGCAAGATTCTGAAAGGGAACTTTCAGGAACAAAAGGAAAAAGGACACTGGAGTGTTTGGGAACTATCTGATAGACTAGGATCTAGAACTTTGCACAAGGGGTAACAGCCATGAAGACTTCTCAAATTTCTAGAATGTTTGTCACTCTCCCATGTTGTCATTTTCTCCTGCACAGTCTTACTTCATTTAGACCAGTTCAATTCTTTAAGTGAAAAATGCTAAGTATATAGGGGAGTCCATTTTGCGGAGGGTAGGGGGGTAAAGTGGGGTTCTAAGAGACCAGGGGAAAGGCTTAGTGGAGGCGTGAACAACTGAAATGTTTGGGCACCAACAGGACAGAAGAGAGGGACATTCAGAATGTTGACATGAGAACAGTTGATCCCTGGAGGCCTTGTCTTCAGAAGTTCCACAACCCCTCAGACCTGAGCAGACTGTTCCTCGGTGCTTCCCTGCTGCTCCCAGAGCTCTGGCCCATGGTGCCAGCATCACAAACCACGCCAGTCTGGGGAACACTCTACTTGGGATCTGGGTAGTTCCGTGACCCTACCTGGTGTAACCTGACCCACGTACACAGTTACTGCAGGATGTTTAAAGGACATCTGATTCTTTTTGTGACACTGTGGTTACCCTAAACCTAAGACATGACTACAAAGAAGAGAATCCCAGCCTCTGGCCTCAGTCCATGCACAGACAAGTCAAGTCGTCTGAATCTGGGTCAGAAGGGAAAACTGCCCCTGGGGCAGAGGGAGAATTACTGCCTGCCTGACCATCCGGATCCTCAGGGCAATGGTTTTGAACCCTGGCTGGGCGTCACAGTCACTTGGAGAACTTTATAAAACACAGATTTCAGAGCTATCCTAGACCTACTATGCACTTCAGGGGAGGTGCCTGGGAATATGCAGTTTCAAAAAGTGCCACAGGTGACTGAGATGTGAAGCCAGGGCTGAATACCATGCTTCATAAGTACCGTATGTGAACTTCTGGAAAATTACTAGGGTGCCACACAAGGAGACCAGACAGCTGCTGTCTTTTTTTCCCTAAGAGACACCAGCAAACAGTCTGTTCCAGCCTCCCTGGCTCTCCCTTGAAGACGCCTTCCTCACCACCACAGAACTCAACAAAAGGTGCACTTCTTACTGAAGTCAGATATAGACTTGGGAACATTTCTGGAGCACCTACTTTGTGGCAGGTCCTGAAGCAGAGACCTAAACCACAAGCTTGAGAGAGGTGCTACATTGCTCTAGCTTGGGCTGCACTTCCTGGACAAGGGGAGTTCATCAGAGTGTCACCAGCTCCTTACAGCACGGTCCTCATGTATTACTTAGGAGTCACATACAATTTGGGGTGTATTGACTGATGAGTCTTCTCAAAATTCTTTTGGTCTCAATATTCAAACAGTGGATGTGGCTAGACTGAGTACATGACCTTGAATTTATCTGAGGTTTATCCCCTTGGGCTGTCAAAACATCCAGCTTGTCTTTTTTTTTTTTTTAGTAAAGATACAGAACACATCATAGATTTGCATGTTATCCTTGTGCAGGGATCATGCTAATATTCTTGGTTCCAATTTAATTGTCCCAATTTAATATATGTGCTGTCAAAGCAAGCACTCTAGCCTGTATTTTAGTCATAAAAATAATTGTGTTTGCATATCATCTGTAAAACAATCAAACCATTTGCTGGGAACCAAAGAGTTGTAAACAAAACAAAAAAAGAAACTGCAGGAGAGTATGTAGGTACTTTTTGGTGGAGAGCATTAGATTGATCTCAGCCAATTAGCACCATGAGCTATGACTGTATTGTCTCAATTTTAAAGATGATGAAACCAAGATTCAGAGAACCTCAGTAGCTTGCCAAGCACACACCAACAGGGCAGGGAGGGCAAGGATTTGACCCCAGGTCTTCTGATTCCCAGATCAGTGCTTTCACCATAGTTCCACTATAGAGACTCCACTAGTCCTTTTGAATGGATATACAGGCATGCCTCAGAGACACTGCAGGTTCTGTTCCAGACCACCTCGATAAAGTGAGTATAGCAATCATGCAAGTCATAATCTTTTTGCTGGTATAGGGTCTTGCCTTCAACTTGTCGGAAACCCAACATCTGTAAAGCTCAATAAAGTGAAGCGCAATAAAATGAAGTATGCCTGTTGTTACTTACATGCAGATTTATAATGGTTGACAGCTCACATACTGTTCTTAACAGTCACATGCAAAAATCATAGATTACACTCTAACAGAATTTTAGGACATAATTATAAAAGTTATGAGGGCTCAGAGGGGCTGAGTGACTTGTCCAAGATCAAACAGCAACTAAGAGGCTGAGTCTGTATTTGACTTTAGGTCTGTACTGACTCTAAAACAAGAATGCTTTTTACTAGTTAAAGGCGCACAATGCAGCGCAGTGGAGAGGAAATCACGTGAGAATGGAGTCAGAAGCCAATCTTTTTTAGTTATAGCACTTTGGACAAGTTCCTCGTCCTCTGTAAAATGGAAATAATGATCTCTGACCTACTTTACTGAGAAGTGAAGATCTAAATAGATGTGCAAGTATTCTGAAAACCCTCTCCAAAAAAATAATATAAGGTAAGAACTCGGGCAGATCGGTCAGTCAGACCTGGATTCAAATTTGGACTCTGCCACATTACTGGCTGTGTGACTTTGGGCAAATGATTTTACCTCTCTTATGCCTCAGTTTTCTCATTTGCAAAATGGGGCTAAATCAAGTACCTAGCCCAAGGGTTGGATTACATGAACGCATGCACTTACACAGGTTTTACCTGGCACAGTACTCGATCAGAAAACGTCAGTCACTACCGTTATAATTGTGCCTCTCGGGTCTTCAACTGCTTCGAAGTACAGACTTTCTGAGCTACCACATGGGTCCCGGGTTCCAGCTTCGGTCCTATTATTCTCTGCCTTTTTCCTCGGGCCCTGCCCCTTCCTTCCCAGTCCCCCTTCTCCACAGCCCGTCTTAAAACCCTCCAGGAACCCCAGTCCCCTTGGCCCGTGTCGGTGCCGTCTCTTACTCGACGACCTTGGCTGGGTGCCCGTGGTGCCCATAGACCAGAGCCCGGACTCGGGAGGACTCGGCAGATGCGGAGAAGGAAGCAGCCACAGGCCGACGGCGGCCGGAAGAGGGGCGCAACCCCCGCCGCAGCTGGGTCCACATGCTAGCGCCACTCAACTCAGAGACGGACGCCCCGGATACGTCATCCTCCCGCGACCGCTCCTGTTTCCCGCCTCCAGCCCCGCGGCATGACCACGCCCCTTGCTCCTTTAAAGGGCCCTCGCCTTCCTCTGCTGCCCGCGAGGTGGCGCCTGGTGAGACTACGCGGGCAGAGAGGGTGCGCGGCGGAGGGACGTGTGGGAGCCACGGAGATTTCGAGCCCCCAAGCTGCTCTAACAAGGAGAGGCTGAGATTGGCTCAAGGCTGAGTCAACAGTCTGCGATCCGGTGTTTGGTTTGGGGAAGACATTTCCCCTCTCCTGGCCTCAATTTCTCCTTCTTCCCCCCATTTATTGAGTACTTGTTGTGCCAGGCCCTTTAAGGCATTCCCTCATTTAATCCCCACTATCTGAATCTAATAGCATAAGGAGGCAAAGCTTATTTCCCTATACGGAGTAGAGTACATGTGAGCTGATGTGGAGGCAAGAATCCTGGATTTGGAGTTAGAAGATTAGGGTTCAAATCCCAGTCCGGCCGCTCCCCAGCTTGGCCACCTTGGGCAAGTCACTGAAACTCGGAGTCTATTTTCTCATTGGTACAAAGTGGGAGAATATACCTTCCTTCAAAATTGTTGTGAGCATTGTTTGAAACAACAGAATGTTATCGCAGATGGGAGAGCACCATGTAAAATGTTGAGTGTGATCAGGTGTAAGGGAGGAGTGCCTTGTCTCGAAATGCTCACAGTGTAGGAAGGGATTAAGTGGAACAGTGAGTGTGCTTGGTAAAAAGATGTAGCCCAGTAATCACACTAGATCATATTTTTGGTGGAGTGAAGACATGAGCAAAACTAAAGCTCCAGTTGAATGCTAGAGCACGCAGAGGGCACCGCTGGGGTCAGGAGAGAGGTGCTGTGGGGAGGAGTTGGGTAGGAAAACTTGGAGGAGGTGCTATTGGAGTCAGTGCTGTGATTCAGAATCT
Organism: Craseonycteris thonglongyai; assembly: GCA_004027555.1. Lineage (NCBI taxonomy): Eukaryota > Metazoa > Chordata > Mammalia > Chiroptera > Craseonycteridae > Craseonycteris > Craseonycteris thonglongyai. The sequence continues at coordinate 14,014 of PVKE010003232.1, forward strand.
CCAAAAATGCATAGAAACCACCCAAGGTTCCATCTCAGGCCTACTGAATACATATCTTATAAGCTCTCAGGAATATTCTGATGCAGGTGGTCCAGGGAACAGGCTTTGACAAACACTGAGGGCTTTGAAGAATAAGGGAAGTCCCTTCCTCTGGATTTTATTGCCAACTCAGAGCCTTTCCTTTGAAGAAGAGAAGAAAGCCAAGCACTGTGGTGAAGGATTCAGGTGCTGGATTCTGGCACATCTGGATTTGAGTCCTGGCTCTGCCACTTTCCAGCCACTTGATTTTGGAAAACTCACTTGGCCTCTCTGTGTCTCCATTTCATTATCCGTAAGATGAAGGAAATAATAGTGTCTGTTTCAAGGCTGTTGTGAGGATCAAGTGAGATACTATTATTCACTTCAATTGAAATAGCACAAGAATTCTTGGCACATGAAGGCATTTGATGAATGTTATTAGGATATTGTAAAGATTAAATGAGCAATAGCGCATGCAAAATATCCAGACTAAGGTCTGGCTCAGAGTATGTGCTCAAAAGTGTTTGTACTTGGGAAGCCGGGATGGCTCAGTGGGCTAAGCGCTCTCTTTGCAGCCCTGGGGACCGAAGATCGAACCCCGGCCCCGGCCCATGCGGACCCATATGCTGAACTGCAGTGTGTTTCCCATGCAGGATGCTCCCAGTTCAGTTCTTGCCCCCGGTTTGGCCCCTGGCTCAAGGGGGGCGTGACTCCCATGCTGGAGGCCTTCAACCCAGTTCTGGCCCTGCTCAGTCCTCGCCCACCTGTGTGGAACAAAACCATATCAAAAACTGATGACATTCAACTATGGAGACTGCTCTGGGCCCTCCCCCTTCTCTCTGTCTCTTTCTGTCTTTGTCTCTCTCTGTCTCTGTCAAAAACAATAAAATAAATCTTTAAAAAAAGTGTACTTGTTTATTATAGAGAAAGTTACTGTCCCACAATGGCTGAAAGACAACCCCACACTGGGCATCTCTCTCTCTCTCTCTCTCTCTCTCTCTCTCTCTCTCTCACACACACACACACACAAATAAACTACCCATTCTTGCTTATCTTCTATTTTTACGGTGACACACACACAGGTCAAGTTTTGTTGGAAGACTCCCTAGGTGACACAGAGGTGTTGACATTAGATTCTTTAACAAATTAGCGCCTCTGAACTGCTGGGCAGCCTGAAAAACCCTCCAGCAGATCCTCCTCCTTGGGGTCGGGTTCAGTCTCCCACCCATCACTTTTGGTCATGGTCATCAGCTTGTGTTAACTGTGTCAATAGCCTTCCTGAGATCCTCTCCTTTTTTCTCCTTCCCCAATTCCTTCTTTTTCAGACCTCTAGAATGATTCCCCCCTGCCCCCTTAACAGATTTTTGTCCTTCCTTTGCTTGAAGTTCTGTGACTCTTCAATATTCAGGTAGAACCAGAAGCTGCAGTTCTTTGTAGAATACTATGAACTACTGATTATTAAAACTGTAAACAAAACTATGATTCTATGCTGACTATTATTTCTCTCACACCATGGACCTGTCCCTAAAGTGTTCAGAAAAATGCAGGGAGGCAAAATACCTTAAACAAAAAAGTAATTTCACTGTAATTAAACTCCCATCTTGCAAATTAGAAAACTATGACTATGGTTTTAATTCCATAACAGAACCCCTCAACTTGATGAACATCTGGGTCTCCCTAGGGGCAAGTTTGAGAACCCCTGATCTAGGGGTTCAAGTCCAATTGTCCCAGGCCTTGCAGACTCATAAGACCTTTGCACTTTGACTCCCACACTGTCTTTATCTCCTGCTGTTGGACTGTACATAGCCTCTGGTCCAACTGCATTTGATACCCACTTTCCCTAGTACTACTATGTCTCGTACCTTTATTCAGCCTGCTCCTCTGTCTGAAATGCTCTTCCCTGCCTTGCCTATCTGGGAAGCTGCAGGTTCAGATAACCTTTCTTTGATGTTGTTTCCCAACCCTTTCGGTTGAGTCAACTCTTCTGCCTTTGTGTTTTCTCTGGACTGGTATAGCCTTTAGGACTTAGTCTCTTATTTATTTATGTGCCCATTTCTCCCTCCAGGCAAGAGAGGAACCATATTTGGTGCATCTCCATGACACCAGCACCCAATATGGGGCCTGGCACAGGGTAGGTGTCATAAATATTCCATGAGTAGAAAGTAATTGAATTTCCTCATGGCCTTGCCCTGTCTATGGTGCTGTCTCCTTTTCCTTAGATTTGGGTCAGTCCAGGCCACGACCTTCCTCTCCCCTTCCCTCTTCTCTCTAAGATTATACCAGTTGTGTTCTTTTTCAAGTGAAGCAGAATGTTCTCTTTTCATCTGTTGCTTATCTTCTTTCTCCCTCCATTATAGCCTCTGCCCTGTAGACCTCTTCTGCACAAACAAGGAGGGGTGTGGACTCAGTCAGGTCTAGGTTTGAGTTCTGGGCCCAGCACTAGTTGTGTGACCTTTGGCAAGGGCCTTATGCTCACTGAGCCTTGGCTTCCACATCCAAAAAAATGGACTCACTGGTGAAATCCTGTCGTGAGGCTCTTGCAAGAGTCCTCTGCACACAGCAGTGTTCTTGGTTGTTTCTACTGTTCACCAGATTTTTCTCCTTGAGTTTACTTTTGTAGGTGGTCATTTCTGTCTCTTCTGTGTTCCAGCATGTCTCTGTCTTCATTTCTTCCCCGTCACCTTTTTCTTGCTTCTGTGTGTTCTTGCAACTCTTCTCCGTTTGATTATCTTCCTCTGGTTCTTGCCTGATGTCTTTTTGGTCCCTTCCCAGCTCAGCCTGGAACTCATCAGTGCTCACAAAAGAGGAGACCAGGAGACTTCAGCCCTGCTTCCACTTGGCCAGGGCGACCTCAGTTGTGTCAGACTCGGTATGCAGCAAATCAGGAGCTGAGACAGTGTATTGGGAGGGCCTAGAGACACTTTGAATTCCTAGGCTCTGTCCAATGTCACTGTCCATTAGTTAGACCCATCTACTCATTCATATCTGCCTTCACAGACTGTTCTCCATTTGGCTGCACTGGGGTCTTTTTTTGACCCTTGTAAAAATAAGGGTCAAAACTTTTTACTCTTCTACTCTTCTTACATTAATTGTTTTTTGACAGAGAGAGTGAGAGTGAGAGAGAGAGAGAGAGAGAGAGAGAGAGAGAGAGAGAGAGAGAGAAAAGGCCCAGAGCAGTTTTCATCATTGTGAGTCATTAGTTTTCTATATAGTTTCATTCCACAGGTGGGCGTGGGACTGCGTAGGGTGGGAACTGGGCTGAGGGCCTCCTGCATGGGAGGCAAGCCCCTGCAATCTGGGGTTCTCCCACATGGGAAGCATGCATGAAGCAGGAGCTGGGATTCAATCCTTGGACCCCAGGGCTACAAAACGAGTGCTCAACCTGTGGAGCCATCCCAGCCTCCCCATTTTTACTCTTCTTAATGCTTCAATGGCTTCTCATGACTCTTAGGGTTTAACTGAAAGCCTCATATTTTTTTGCATGACCTGCAGACTCTGCCAAGCTCTCCAGCTGCACCTGTCTCCCCTGTCCTCCCCACTCACTCCATTCCAGCACCTTGATCTCACTACGCCTCAACTCCACCAGCCTCTGCCTTTGTACAGGCTGCCTTCTCTGGCTACACTGTTCCTTCCCAGTGAGCTCATGAGGCTAGCGCCTTCTCACATTTCAGGTGTCAGATCAAATGTCACCATGTTACTTCCTCAGGGAATCCCTCTTGGATCACCTTAACTAAAGCAGACCCCCACCTCACCCCTCCAATTATTTATCACAACACGCCATTCATTTCCTTTAGAGTACATGTCTTAGATTGTAATTATATATTTATTTGCACATTTGCTATTGGTATCTCCCACTAAAATGTAAGCTTCATGGGGGCAAGAATGATGTCTATATCATTCATTCATTCACTCATTCAATATTTGCTGAGCACTAACTGCATACCAGATACCAAGCCCTTAGGGAACTCATGTTCTAGAGATGGAAAAAAAATAATGACTATATCATATAGTAGGTGCTCTGTTTAAAACAGCAATAATCTCCTCCCCTCTTCACCTTTTCTCTCCCCCATTTCTCTGGCATATCACTGTCTCATATACCAGATAATTTGCTTTTTTGGGGGGTTATTTATTGTTCTTGTTTTACCATTGAAATGTAAGCTTCATGAGGGCAGAAATTTTTGTCTGTTTTATATCTCCAATTCAGCTTATAGTAATTATTGAATAAATGAATCAATATCCAGATTTGTTTCAGATGGAAGGCAGGTCTCAGCTCCAATTCAAATCTGGTGCTGTTGCATACTAATGCATAACTTTTCTCCCTGTACCTCAATTTCCTCAACTGTATAATGGGGATGATAGTGGTGAGTATTAAATGAGTCCATGTGGGTTATGCACATAGGTATCTGATCTCACATAGTAATGGATAACTAGTTTGTGGTCTTGGTACAAAGGTATATACGTGATAGAGGCCTAAATAATACTTAACCTGTGTAGCCAGAGGGCCAACTAAACCAATGAGAGTTAGTGAAGGAGGTGGACTTCATGGCATTAAAAGGAAGAACTTTCTAAAAGTTAGCATTGTAAGGAGAAATAGATGAATCCACTATCATAGGTGGAGACCTTAACAGCCCTCTGCCAGAAATGGACATTTCCAGGGGCAGAAAATCAGTAAGGATATAGTTGAACTCCATAACATTATCAATCAACTGGGCATAATGGGCATCTATAGATTACTTCATCCCAAAACAGCAGAATATACATTTTTCTAAAGTTCACTTATAATATTCAACAAGATAGGCCACATTCTGGGCCATAAAACGCACCTTAACAAATTCAGAAGACTAGAACACATACACTGATTGCTCTTAGACTACAGTGGAATTAAACTGAAGTCAATAATTGAAAGATAAATGGAAAAATCCCCAAATGTTTGGAGATTAAATAATATACCTCTAAATAACATATAGGTCAAAGAAGAAATCTCAAGAGAAATTTAAAAGTATTTTGAACTAAGTGAAAACTAAATTAAAATGAAAACACAACTTATCAAAATTTGTGGGATGCAGTGAAAGCAGTGCTTATAGGGGAATTTGCAGCACTGAGTGCATATATGAGAAAAGAAGAGAGTCCTACAATCAGCCACCTAAGTTCCTGCCTTAGGAAGCTAAAAGAAGAAGAACAAATTAAATCCAAAGAAAGCAGATGAAAAATAATAAAAACGATAGCACAAATCAGTGAAATAGAAAACAGGAAATCAATAGAGGAAAATCAAACCAAAAGCCAGTTCTTTGAAAAGATGAATAAATCATTAAGCATCTAGCTAGGCTAACTAAGAAAAGAAGAGAGAGGACACAAATTACTAATAGCAGAAATGAAAGAGGAGACATCACTACAGAGTCCACGGAAATTAAAAGGATAGTGAAGGAATACTATGACAAACTAAAAGTTAGCATTTCCAAAGACCCAACCACCAGCTGTTGGCAGGTTATGGGCGCCCTGTCCTTGCTGATCGGTGTGAATGCACATTTGGAGGAGCCTCTGTAGAGACGATGGGAGCATCAGATCTGATAGAGAGGCCGGGTGTCTTTGGGTCTCTAATCTTGAGAGAGCTGTACGAGAGCTAGGCGTGGGCAGTGAGCTTGCTCGCTTGAGAATGTCAGTACCAGCAGAGGTGGCTGGGGTCCTGGCCCAGACTGGGACCTCTAGACGGGGGTGCAGGGGTGGGGGAGGGGCGCGCCTGGGCAACTAAAAACCTGAACAAGCAGCGCCACGCGCAACTGCCAGCAGGGGGCGCCGCGAGACCGCTCACGCGCCGCCAGGTCTGACGTCAGCGCCCCGCTGGCTTGGGCTCCGGCTCTGGACTCGGGCGCCAGTCCCGCTCCGCGCCGCGCTGCTTCGCTCGGGCTCCGGCTCTCCTCGGGCTCTGCTCGGGCCCCAGCAGCGCCCCCCGAGCCGGGCCCCGGGGTGGGCGGCGGCGCACCATGGCCCGCGCCCAGGCCCTCGTCCTGGCGCTCACCTTCCAGCTTTGCGCTCCGGAGACCGAGACTCCGGCAGGTAAGCGAGTGTGGGTCGCACCCAGCTTGCCCCGCGGAGTCCCCGGGCCCGTGGCGTAGCTCTGTACAAAGTGTGAGTGTTGGGTGACTGGGCACCAACAGCCTGTTCCTTGTGTGTATCTGAGTGTTGAATGTGCGATCCTGTGCTTAGGGTGTTCTGTGCCTGCGAATGTTGTGTGTCCGTGAGTTGTGTGTGCAAGAAAAGGTGCTGTGTGCGTTGTGTGTCCACGAACACATTGGAGTGAAATTTGTGTGCATGAAGGCATGGGGCGTGAGCTGAGGATCTGTGTGTCTGCCAGTGTGTAGTGTTAGTGAGGCCAAGTAGGTTGTATGCCCCTTGTGTGTTCATCTGAGTTTGGTTGTATAGCTGGAGTTGTATCTGCTGTGCGTTGTGTTTGTTTGCATTTTGTATGCCGTGGCAGGGAGTGCTTCTTGTTGTGTCTGAGACTGTGTTGTGTGTTTGTGTTATTCGTGTGGCCCTGTGTGCTCTGTGGATTCTGCCCGCGTGTAGATCAGGGAACGTGCGTATGGTGTGTGTGCCTGTGAGATGTGTGTACGTGTGTGAGGGCGTGGGAACGGGTCGGAGCCTGTGTGTCGGTGTGCTGTGCGCGGTGTGTACGTGTGGGAGTGCCTGGGGTCGGTGGTGTGCGCTCCGGGGGCTGCGTGGGTCCGAGTGAATGCCACACGGGCCGAGAATGCGTGTGTAGGAGCGTGTCTGGAGCGGATGTGAGTGTGAGTGCGCGTGCTGGCTGCGTGTCCAGGAATGTGGCGAGTGTGGTGCGCTCCTGGGCCGTGGCTGTGTGCCCGGGGCTGCCCGAGGGGGCGGATGGGTGTGTGCGTGTGCGTGCCCCGCGTGCGTGCGTGTGCGGCTCGCAGCCCTGGAACAAGTTGTGGAGGAGGCGCCCCCGCCGCTGCCCGGTCGGGCCGAAGGCGGGGAAGGGCGTCCCGGGGCCCCGCGGCCGCCGACTCCGACATGTCGGGCCGTTTGTTGTTTCGCAAGTTGAGCGCGGCGCTGGCGGGCTGCGGTCGGGGGGCGGCGCCCGGGCTGCGGGGCGCCCGGCGGGGGGCGGGGAGCGCCCGGCGCCGGAGGGGGGCGTGAGGGGCCGCGGGCGGGGCGCCGGGCCGCGGCGGGGCTGCAACCTCCAGGCGCGGGCAGGGCCTGGTTCCCGGCCGCCTATCGGCGCCCCCTCCGGTGGCCCGCAGGAGGCGGCGCGGACGCCGGGGTCTCCCGGGACGCTCCCCTGGTCGACCCCGCAACTTTGTGCGGCCTCCCCGCGGGCCGGGACCGCCGTCTGCGTGAGAATGTGGACGTGCGATCGCGCCCTCTCTGGGTGTGCTTCGGAGTCTGGCATCTTTTGCTGTGTTGTGTGTGTGTTAGGTGGACGTGTGACTGCGCATCAACGCGTGTATCTGTAATCTGTGTCTGTGATCGTGTGTGCTGTGAACCATGCGTTGGCTGTGTTTGTGTGTCTGTCTGTGCCCCCAGCCCCCCCCAACCCCCCACATCTAACCCTGAGGCCTGGGATTCCAAACCGTGGCCCTCTCCAGCGGAGTTGCCCCAGACACCCCCCCTGGGGCAGGGTGGTCACATCCCCGTCCTGGGGGCCTCAGCCTCCCCCACCCACACCTGTTGGGCAGCTCCAGTGTGGTACCTGGAGCCGAGTAACCCGGAGACTGGGGCAGGGATCAACACCGAGACATGTGGGAGACGCCTCTAGGCCACTGGCCTCCAAGAACCAGCCTCCCTGGATTGAGTTCGTGGCTTTGCTGCCCTCTCAGGCTTCTGGAACCAACGCAACTCCCCCACTCCCGCGGACCCTCCCGCAGGACTGGCCCTGAGGCTCTGGGGGCCGTGGGCACAGGTTTAGCTTTGACCTCTCCATGCCTGAGAGGATGCCAAGGACACCTCCCTCCTGATCCTCCCCCAGCCCCTCCCCTGTTCCAAAAGCAACTTTGCCTACAGCTACCCTGAGATCAAACCCATGGGGTACATCCCACCCCTACCATCTTGAATCCAAGAATCCTCAAATGACCCAGCTCCTGTCAGCAGGGGCGGGGGTGGGGACGGCATTGTCAAGAACTGAGGTTTGGGAGTGAGACCTTGAGCAAATTACTTCCATTCTTTAGGCCTCAGTTTCCCCATCTGCCTCGTAGTAATGGTGTACAGTACTTCATAGATTGTAAAGTCAGACTCGATCTGTGAGTGCCATGGAACAAAAGGAAGTGGTTTTGAGGCCTGTTACAGAGTCTCAGAGGCTGTGATTTGAAGCTGGGGGTACTGGGTTCAAATTCTGCCTTCACCACTTGCTGTCCTTGAGGTCTTAGGTAGGTCCCTTTACTTCTAAAGTTCCTGGCACCCTTGTAGCTATTACTTATTGTTAGAGCTTAATTCAGAAGCCCTTAGTTGAAGACGTGGGATTTGCCCTCCTCCACAGTCTGGGTAGAGTCACCCTAGCTCCCTGAACGGCCTCCTGAGTCCCTCTGCTCCCCTTAGGGTGGGTATGTGATGTCTCTCAGCCATGTGGCTCTGGCAGTAATTTATTCCACAGTGCTCCAGCTCATTTCGTCCTTTTGGTTGCTGGAGCTGAGGACAGCAGGAATGAGGGAGAGGCTGCCCAGTGGTTTCAGGTTGGGCAATAAAGGCTTGTCTGGGCAGCTGGCCCTTCTCCCTGGGGCTGGGGGAGGGGACCTCATAGGAAGTGGTGAAAGTGGGGTTGCTGAGCTCAGGTGCCAGGGAAAGCCCAGGGTGGGCACCCTGCTTGCTCCAGGGGCTTGCTGCCATCCTTCCACACTTCCCTCAGCTGAGCTAGAGTTGGGGGTGGCCTATTTCTGCAGGGCTGGGTTAGCTAGAGTTGTAGGGGTTCCTTGCTTCTCCCTTCCTCCTTCAACCCCGTGCCCTCCTCCAAGCCCTTTCCTTGCATCCTGATGCTTACCACCCTTACACTCCCTCAGGATCTCTCTCATCTCCATCCTCAGCCATCTCTCGCCTGCAGGAAGGCTCCAGCCTCATCCCTCCATCTCTCCCTCCATGGTGCCACAGATCTTTTTAAAACAAAAACGCATGTTGGGAACCCTGGTTTGAAACCCTTTGAAGGCTCCCCATTGTCTTTAGGGTTGAAGTCCCTCCCCATTTGCCCTGTTGCCTGCTCTAGCCACTGCCTGTCCAGTCCCATCTCATTTCGTGCCCTTTGTCCCTGCATCCTATGCTGTGGTCACTCTAACCCACTTATCAGTATCCCATTCCCACGGTCTCCTCTCTGTACCTTCCCACAAGCTGTGCTTTCTCCCCAGCACTCCACCCCTTTGCCTGGTGAACTCCTGCTTCTCTTTCAGGTCTCAGCTCAGACATCACCTCCTCCCTGAAGTCTTCCTTGGTTACTACCTGTTCCAGCCTAGGATGGGAAGGTGGGGAGTTGACTGGATTTTTTTGTAGCATTGTAATTACAGTTTATTTGTCCTTTCCCTCATACAGCCTGTGAGTTCTGTGAGGACAGAGACTGAGTATGTAGTTCATTTCTGGATCCTTAGTGTCAGGCACACTGCCTGGCCCATTTGTGCTGAGTAAACTATATGTGGCATGAAAGAATGAATGAAGTCCAGTGGGTCAAGTTCTGAGTGGGAGGTGCCAGATGGGGGCGCACTGATTCCATTGCAAGTAGAGATTAAAGAAATAGGTTTTCCTCCAGGACTCTGGAAAATTCTGCTGGGGGGATGGTGTTGTGTGCGAAAAGGCCACGCAGAGAGAGTGTCGTCAGGGAGCTGTGAGTTGGGGAGGTTAGGTCCCTGGCAGAGAGGAAGGGGGCATGTCGGTCAGCCCCCCCCTCCCGCTCCCCTGCACTGCCTCCCACTGCCCTTCAACCCCACCCCCTGCAGATGGCCGGGCCTGTCAGCGGACAGGCCTTTGTACTAGAGGCCTTGGCAGTTGCTGGGAGGCATGGAGTCCCAACCGTCAGTGTGTGTCTTGGGGTGGAGGAGTGGGGGAGGGTGGGTGCTTCATCAGGAGGGGGAGGCTCCCTCTGAGGCTCAGATCTTGGAGTGGGGGAAGGTCGCAGCCTGTGTTGGGGCTGCTGGTGAGCTTGAGGGAGGGGAGGAGAGCTGCTCCCCATGGTGACCCCTGCAGGTGGGGGTAGGCCGGCTGAGGTGTGTGCAGCTGCCCTCCTGGCATCTGGGCAGTCAGAGTGGGGTGTACCTGTGTGTGTATGCTTGTGGCTGTATGAGTGTAGCCTGGGGCACAGGACAGATGCGTGTCCTGTCAGGGCATCTAGCTCTCCGGTTACCACGGGTGGCAGGAGCTGAGTTTGGAGCAGGGAGACGACCGAAGCCCAGGGGAGACTGGTGCTGGGGTAGATGGGTATTTGAGTGTTAAATTCCTGGAGTTTGGGTGCAGAGCTTTTTGGGTGGGTGGTGTCTCAGTAGGTAGGTATGTGTCTCCTAGTGCCAGGATGTGGAGGGTCAGGGTGTTCCAACATAAGTGTATCCTAGTGTCTCTGGACCTGGAGGTAGGTGTATCCAGGTGTCTGGGAGTCCTCAGGTCAAAGTGTCCAAGTGCGGGAGTGTCTGTGTCGTGTCCCGCTGGGGGCTGTGCAGGCACCGAGTGTCTGGGTACCTGAGAGTCGGGCATCTCCATATCCAGCAATGGTGGGCACATGAACTGGAGTATCTGGGTGTTTGTGAGTCTGGCCATGGGGTGCCCATGTGCCTATTTACATGTTAAGGTGTATGTGTCTCCAAGAAAGGGGCGTGCATGTGTTGGGTGGGGAATGTCCTGGTGACTGTGTCCAGCTATGGACCAGGGAGTGTGGCCACGCCAGCTCTACTTGTGACACCCCCTTCCCTGGGGCTTGTCTCCTGATCCTTTAGACCCCAAGGCCAGGAGCCTCTGGAGGGGGCCCGGTGGCTCTGCTTCGCTATGGTGAGTCTGTCTGAGGCTGCGCGATCCAATAGAACTTTCTACAAGGATGGGAGAGGTTCTGTGTCTGCACTCTCTAATATGGTGGCCACTTAGTCACATGTGGTTATGAACTTGAAGTTAGTTAACGTTCATCAAAATAAAAATCCAGTCCCATAGTTTCACAAGCCAGATTTCAAGCCCTCAAGTGCAGCACGTTGCTAGTGGCTGTCGTGTTGGTCGGTGTAGGTGGAGGCCATTTCATCATGGCGGAAAGTCCCATGGACAGCGCTGGTCTAGAGGGGTTAGGCCTGCAGCAGCTTCAGTGAGGCCTGGACAGGACGCCTCAGGGGGCAGAATGGGTCTGGACGGACCGTCACTCAATGGCTGTTGCAGATGGTTCGGTTGAATCCATGTCCCCTTCCCCGCAGCCCCATCATTTCTTGCCTGGACTATTGCAGTAGCCCCCTCCTTGGTCTCCATTCTGCCAACAGCCTTCCAGTGCTTGCACTGCCCTGAGGCCTGAATGACCTCTCTCAGGCAGACCCTCAAGCTGGAGGTCCTCTGGCACCCCTGGGACAAAATCCACCCCCTAACTTGGCATGACCCACCTGCTGTCCACGACAGCTCCGTGTTTCTGCCTCTCCTTTGCGGCCCCACTCCCCACTGTCCACCTTGTGATCCGGGATCACCAGGCCAGTGCTAGTCCCTGAACCTGCCAGGCCCTCTCACACCTCTCCAGCTCTGCACATGCTGAGCCTCCTGCTGAGGAGGCTCTCTGGCCCTCCCACCTTCCCACCTTCAGGGCCTGCCTACTTGCTCAGCCTTCAGAGTGCCGCTGTGACGTCACTTCCCCAGGGGAGCCTTCCCAGACCCCTCCTGACACAGTGGGCCAGAGTTCTCCCAACTGCACCTATCGTAGGTGCTGCACTCGTTTTCTGTCTCCTTCCCTGCTCAGCTGGGGCCCCCCGAGGGCTGGGCCGAGTCCTTTTCATCTTGCACCCTGACTGACCTTGTACATGGCAGGTGCCCACTCTGTGTCTGCATTGCTGGGAGCCCCTGGGCACACAGGGAAGGCTTGTGGGGGTGGAGGCTGGAGCTGGGGCTCGGGAGGGCAGTCGTGGGCAGGGGCTGGTGTGCCCCTTTGGCTGGCTCTGGGCAGGGGCTGCCACTGCCTGTGGAATGGCTAGGGGAGGTCACCTGGGGTGGGCAGCTCAGAAGAGCCTAGATGACTCAGGAGGTCTTGGGCAGGGTGCAGACCCCAGGACCTGGTGGCACATCGGAAGGGATGAGGACAAAGGGGGCTTCACACGGTTGCTGAGGTTTTGGAGTTGATGATGGAAGTCAGGGGGAAGGGGTGGGATGGGAAATTGGGAAGGAGTGTCATTGGGGATATTTAATGGGTAAGATCACAGCCGGTGGTGGGGGACAACTTAGGGGATAGGTCACAGGGGATGGTGATATATCTGAGGATGGGGACAGCTGGGAATGAGGGGACAGGTGGTATTGGGAAACAAGCAAAGGTTGGGGGACAGATGGAGGATGGAAGGAAGGGGGATGAGGGAGGTGTCAGAAGCTATAAGGACAGGATAGGTGGGTGTCAGCTGAGAGAGTGTGTATGTATGTGGGTGTGTGTTTACATGTGTGTATGTGTATACCCTTGTGATGGTGCTTGCATGTAAATACATGCTTTGCCTAGAGTGTGGTGGTTAAGAGCCAGACCGTCTGGGTTCTAATTCTGGCGCCACCACTGCCAGCTGTGTAACGCTTGGGCAAGTTGCTTGACCTCTCTGGGCCTTTCATGTTCTCCTCTGTGAGACAGGATAATAGTAGAACACACTGCATGGGGTTGCTGTGAGGATATATTTTGTATACATATGTACAGAGTTCAGAGCAGGGCCCGGCCTATAGGAAGCACTGTATAAGTGTTAGCTATTATGAAGTGTGTGTGTATGTGTGCACACATCCTGTGTGCTCAGAAAAGTTTGTTCTTGGCTTCTGGGAGGGGTGGTGGTGACTGGGAGGGCAGGAGTGACCAGCCAGGTTGGCTGCGTCTGGCTTGCTCCTCACATCCTCCCCCTGCTCATCCCATGTCCTGTGCACCTGGACCATGGCCTAACCCAATAGGTCTCCTCTCTGCCTCTCCCCTGCTCTGCCCTACACTGCCCTGCCCTGGGCTGGGGGCCAGGGGATGTGTTTTAATTGTCTAAAAGCTTTTTAGCAAAATCTGAATTCATTGGTTGCCTGCCAGTGTGCTGGGGCCCTGCTAGATATAAATACCTGGACAATGTGCTCAGTTCTGGCTGCTGGTCCCATGAGTGGCAGCGGTTTCATCCTGTGCCCTTGGGGAGTCACTGGGGGGGAAGATATTGGGGTGGGGGATGGGGTGGTGGGAAGCCTTCTGGGCAGGCAAAGCTCAGCTCCGAACCCACAGGGTAGCCAGTTCAGCCTGACAGTTTCAGGCATAGGGCTTTCCAGCACGTGCAACCCGCCCACAGCCCTTCTGCAGCAGGTCACATCTGTGCCTTACGCTAATAACGGAGCCGCATCACGGCTCTGGACTGCTCTGCATGTGTGCCATGGGGTACCTGCACCTCAGGCCTGGGCCACTGCCCGTGTCCTCGAGCTGCACTGCGCCTCTGCACTGCGCCTCTGCCCTGCACTGCGCGGCATTGGCTGTGTGGGCTCTCCCGAGTGTCTGTAGGCTGCGCCTGCACATTGTTCTGTTGCACTGTAGCTCCATCCTGCAGTTGTGCAGCCATTTGTGTCTTTGCAGCTCTCTTCTGTGCTGTGTTACTCCATCAGACATCACTGTTGCACTGGGCTTGCAGACTCTCCTAGGACTTGGGCAGAGCTCTCAGCAATGCACCACTGTGCTGTGCCAACAGATGGCATGCCACCACAACACTGCATCTCTGCATCACATGGCGTCTCCGTACTACACTGCATTATTGCAGAGGGCATCTGCATGGCATTGGTGCTGTGGGCTTGCTGAGCTTCTGGGCACAGCCCCTCTGCAGTCCACCATTGCACTGAACCAACACAATGCACCGTAGCCTCACATGGCTCTTCTGTCCCACTGCTTTCCTGCATCGCACTGGGTGTGGGCCTGCTCCTGGCCCAGCCTCCCACACTGCACTGCAGCTGCTGTACTGCTGCCCACGCTGGCAGCTTGGCCTTTCTTCATATTGCCACTGAGGTATTGGCTGGTGGCCCTTCCCAGGTTTCTGCTGGCAGCCCCACTTGAGCAACATCTTTGCATGGGACGTCCTCCCGGCATGCACCTCTGCCCCTCCTTGCACACTGCCCAGGGGTTTATGTGTACCCTGCAGCTTGGGGCCACGTTGTGGAGCTTTGGGACTGGCCTGAGTTTTTATGGGCAGCACCTTTGTACAGTACCCAGTTCTGCAGGGGGGCATGGCACAGAATTACTGCCCGGAGCCTCTTCCCTGAACTCTACCGGCTCACTGTTGAGCCGTGTGCACTGTGCCGGCTCTCAGGACCCAGAGCCCTTGCCTTGAGTTCACCCCTGTACACAGCGCTGTCACCGCCATGCACGTTTGGGCTGCTTTCTAGCCTGCCCTCGTGTCCACACCTACTCTGCTCCTTTGGACTGTGTTGAGCAGCAGCTCCCTCTGCACCTCCCCTCACCCTTTCCTTCTTTGTTTCTCTGCCCTCTTCTCCCTGACGACATTGCGCACATCATTTCTGTAAGAATTCATGGAGTGTCAGCTATGTGCCTGGCCCGATGCTCGTGTCGGGAGGCTGAGAGGAACAGGTGACACTTGCTCTTAGCACCTGGCCATTCCTCCGCACACCTGTCACATAGACTCAGTGCCGGCCCAGTGTAGCACTGAACGCACTGCACTGCTGCGCCGTGCCTCTGAGAAGCTCTGGGTCATGCCCACGCTGGCTGTGGCACCTCTGCACTGCATCGTGGCACTGACCGGTCCTGCCATGCTGCCCAGGTGTGTCTGTGCAGGGCTGTGCCCGAGTGCTCTGCTCCCCGGCGTGGTGTAACTGCATTCTGCCTCAGCCTACCACACCGTGGCGATATATAACTCCTTCCTCAGGTCGGTTAGGAGGTATAGATGTTCACACTGAGTGGGTTTGTGCACAGCCCTCTGCCTCCACTGTGTCCTGTGTTTTTATGTGACACAGGGTGTCTGCCTTGTAGTCTTTGCCCATTGTCCCTCTGCCCAGCACAGCCCTCCATTGCCTCTGTGTGGAGTCTGGCCCTGTCCTGTGTCTTCCCTATACATGGCCCATATGGCAGCCCTGTCATTAACCTTGGGGAGTGGGGTGCATAGTCATCCGGGAGATGGGAAGTGGGTTTGGCCTATGTCCCCCCGCTGTAATTGGCTTCCTTCTACCCTCAATGGGGATGGAGGGATGTTGGCCTCGCTGGGTTCTGTGTTGGTTTCTGCAGGAGGTACCAGCTCGTCTTACTCCCCCTGTGGCCAGCCCTGGGTGATCTCCCGAGTTGCCACTCTGCTGAACCCTGGGTGATTAGAAGGTGGGCATATTGCTGTCAGCCCTGCCCTTAGTCAATTATTCAGGGCTCTGGAGGGCAGCTCCAGGGAGCCTTGGCCCAGGTCTGAAAGGAGAGCAGTGAAGTGGGCTGGGTCAGGTCCCTGGGCTGGAGTCATGGTCCTTTAACCTGGGTGGGGTTGGTTGGAGTCAGGCTCTCTAGGATCATGGGGTCGATAAGCCTAGCCACTGTTGGCCATCTGCTATACACAGGGCTTAGGAATGGGGTTCCGAGGTATAAGTGACAGTCCCTAACCTCAGGAAGGGAGGACGTGGAGATTAGATGGGTCTGAGGTGGATCCTGGGACAGGGCTGGGCTGGCAGGAATGTCCAGGGTGAGGTCACGGCTGACTGCAGGGTTGGGCTGGGCTGGGCTACCTAGAATAGAGGTGTGGCTTCAGATGATGACACAGACCTGTGTTGTTTGTCACTGCGGTTGTATTTGGGTTCCCCAGACCAGGGTTGGGGCTGTGCCTGGGCTTGAGTGTGATCCGAGCCCTTAAATTTGTAATCTTTTGGGGGAAGTTTTGTTTCTCTGAGGGCCACCTTTGGGAACTGGATGTTCTATTGACAAATCAAAGGGAACAAAAATCTCACTGCAAACAGTCTCTGTTTACCTAGGGTCTTCAGAAAACACTGGTGGCGGCTGGCAGCTGCAGTTGACACAGAGCACCATTCCCGGTTGGGTGGGGGAGAAAACCTGGTGCTCACATGCATGTGGTGCTCACACACACATGTGCTTGCGCGCGCACGCACGCGCACACACACACACACAACTCCCTCTACCCTGCCATGTACACTCTTAGGCACATGCTTATCACTGAATATGCTCATCTACCTCTGCACTCAAATGCAGATCCACACAGCCACTACTTCACAGCACACTGCCTGGGGGACCACAGTTTAAGACACCCATGCTCACCTTCACCTTGCCCCCACAGTATCTCTCTCAGCCCTCAAGTGATTCTTGCTCATATGCATCCTCACACAAATGGAATCAGAATTCTGGAGGTAGAAGCAGCCTTAGCGGTCACCGGGTTCCCCATGCTCAACTCATTAGTGAGGAAGCAGGGGTTCAGAGAGGGCAAGCCACCTGCCTACCATTACACAGGGAGTTAAAGGCTCAGCAAGAATTAGATCCAGGCCTCTTGCCTCCCAGTTGAGTACTTACAAGTTGGTACCAGGCTATCACTCTCATGGACACACTCAACACACACACACACACACACACACATCGACCAGCATATAAAAACACATGCACATGGAGGGTGGAGACCCTCATGGCAGGCTTACGACAGGGAGACCCCCCTCCCACATTTTGGCTTCTCCCGCAGAGGTTGCTTTGCCCCTTACATCACCCTATCCAGAGCCCAGCAGATGTGGATAAACCATCCTCCTGCCTTCCCAAATTGTGGCTGACGGTTGCTCAGGCAACCGCCTGCCAGATTGGGGAGATTAAGCTGAGGAATGTAGCTGGGCCAGTTTGAGTTGAGGCTGGGGGAACTAGTAGGGGTCCTGCTTTGATTCAGCCCACCCTCTCAGGGAGGTCCTGGCAGAGATGGGGTACCCAGGGTGGGGCCCAGTTTTCTCCCTGTCTCTAGTCCAATTGAGACTGTGTCCCCTAGGCGTGAACTAGGCTGGGGAGGAGGGAGGTGAGAGAGAGAGAGAGAGAGAGAGAGAGAGAGAGAGAGAGAGAGGGAGAGGAGAGAATGAATATGTGTCTTGCATCTCTAGGTAAGAATGGAGTATGTGCCGTTTGCATCCAGGATGGGGACTTGAGGCCCCTTTTCTCATCAGTTCCTGACATCTGACTTCGAACTCCTTGGTGGCTTGTCCTGTAGTGCCCTCTGGAGAAGCCATCTGCCCTCCTCATGGTTTATAGGATATATCACTTGTCTACTCTGAATCCAGGCGCTCCCCTGTGCAACCACCTACTGTGGCTTCCAAACTCAAAATGAGGGCAAACTTCTCACCCTGGCATTTAAGGCCTCCCTGAGGTAGCCTTCCTGCCCCTCCCTTCATTCTCATCTCCCATTGCTTCGGGGCCAATCTGGGCTCTTCTCCGTGCCCTGGATGAACTATGTGTTTACTCACTGCCTTCCTTTGCCACCGCTGGGCCCTTTGCCTCAAATGCCCTCCCATCCATCTCTCCTGGCCACAGTGTTACCCACCCTTCCAGGCTCCCCTCAGGTGCACCTGCCTGCAGGGAGCCTTTGTCTGCACTTCCCCTCCTCCCTGGGACACCCCTTGTGATCTGTCATTCATCTGATTCCCTCACTCCCTACTCATGCTGGGAAGTCTGAGGGCAGGATGGAGTCTTAACCTCCTTGTGTCTCCATAGTGCTGATCTGGGACATGGTTTGCACTGTCCCAGTGCCAGGGTACACTGGCACTGAATTATGTGCTGTGAATGGTGCTGAATTAACCCATGTGGCCAGCAGTGTACCAGGACCTGATGTTGTCTGTGCCTTGTCTCCGTGAATGAAGATAGGTGGCGTAAGCCCCCGCTCTGGGACTTAAAGGGCGGCCGTGGGCAAGCCACCTCATTTCCCTGGGCCCCCGTGAAACAGGGATAATAACAGGCCTTCCCTCTGAGGTACTGTGAGGGTGCACCAGCACAGGGCTCGTGGTGGTGACGTGTGTGTACATGTCTGCGTCGATGGAGTTGAGAGGGATTCCCTGCTACCATTCTTGCTCTGGACCCAAAGTCTGATCTGCTTATTTACTCCAGGCTGGGGGCCTCCAGCAAGAGTTGGGTCTCTAGCAGGAGCTTTTGGGGTTTCAGGCTCCTCAGCCATTGGACTGGAGGTGATGGGGCTTCTCTCAGGGCCTGGGAGGGCTGATAGTTCTCATCCAGGGGGAGCTGGGGAGGATGTGGGCATGGGGCTCTCCTTGGGGAGCCTGGCCCCAGGGCTGTGGCTGGAATGGGCCTGGCCCAGAGACGCAGGGCTGGAGATGCACATGGACCAGGGCAAGGGAGTCATTCCGGCTAAGGGGGCACACGGGATGGAATCGGTCGGCTGAGGAGGTCACCCTGAATGGAGTCAGTTGGAGGAGTTATTTGGCAGAGGTCAGGGGTCACTCTGGCTATGGCCAGCTGGTCTGGGCTTAGTCAGCAATCTGGTGGTCATTCAGGCTGAAGCCAGATGGTTTCACGTTCATCTGGATGACAACGGGGCCAAGGACAATCAGCTGGGCGTCACCCTGGCTCAGGTCTATCTCTCTGGCAATCCCTCTGCCTCAGGGAGGCCTTGGCTAAGCCTCTCAGGAGCACACGCAGCTCAGGCTGAATGAAGTCAGCTGTTGCCTCTTCCAGGAAGCCCTCCCTGACCATCCCTATTGGCCATGTCCTCTCTCCGTGCTGTGCTGTGGGACATTTTCTAGTGGGAGAGCTGAGGCCTTCCCAGCACAGATGGGGTTAAAACCCACCTCCCACAGGCCACAGCCACTATGCTGACCAGGGATTTTCACACAAAGAGGCAAAGAGCTCAGTCCAGGTCCTGCCCCAGCTCTGGAGAGAGGCTTCTGTCATTTCCTCTCATCCCCTCGGTGCCAGCCTCACGCCCACTTGCCATCATTTTATACTCTGGTGGGGACCAAGGGGAGTAAATGGAGACCCCCCAAACAAGGCAAGCCCCTTGGTGCGAGGCTCTGTGTTTCCATATGCTGCTTGCTTCATGTGATCTGCATAACGATCTAGAGATGTTCCTGCCACAGATGAAATAAGAGTCCCTGACAGTGACGAGTCACTGGCTGTGTGTGCAAACACCTACCACTGTGCCTGTCACGGGTTCCCACTGCCCAGTTACTGTCCACTTCTCTTTCCTCCTCTTCTCGAGTCTGGGAAGCAGCTAAGGTTGGCTCCTTTTCATAGTGAAGGCTTTTCTGGTGGCATCTGACCGACAGGGGTTCAAATCCTGATTACATTGCTCATGTGGACTTAAGTGGCTCATGTGAGGAACTGTTATTTCCTGAGTGCTTGCACATGCTAGGCATTGTGCTAAGTGGACCCCACATTGAATTCTCAACAACCCCATGTGTGGATGAGGAAACTGAGGCTCAGGAAGGAGAAGTGACTTGCCCACCATCTTAAGGGTTGGTAAATTACAGAGTCATGATTCAATCCCAAGTCTGTCTGATGCCAAAGCCCACTCACTTCTCAATCACATTACATTGTGGATGAACCCTTCACCCCTTGGGGCTTCAGTCACCTCATCTGTCAAGTGGGGAGAAGTACTGGTGGCTGGCAGTCCCCCACCACAGGGCCTGGCCTGCTTTGCCCCTGCCTCTTCTCCATTTGCTCAGGCATTTCCCGGTCTTGATGCTTCATACTAGCCCCCACGGGGCTGCACACACTGAGGTCCAGAAGCGAGTGTAGGGACCCGTGTGCAGTTACTTTCTGAGGTGCCAGACTCAGGCTTTGATAAGCTAGCTAAGACTTATGGACCTCATTACCAACCAGAGGCCTCACATCTATTTCAGTCTCTTCTGCCTTTTTCCTCTTCTCGTTTAAACTGTAAATACTTGTTCCAAATCATGACACTTTGCTTCCTCTAGTCATATGTGTACCCAATCCACACAGGACTGTGCTTTTGCGTGTCATATTCCTGCAGGCAGAGAAGTAAGTTGGGTAACTTTGGGCAAGGGCCGAATCTCTTACGCTCATCTGTCAAGTCGGAATAATTAATAGAGGCACTTGCCTCAGAAGGTGAGGCCTAAATGAGATGCTGCACCCAGAGCATTTAGCACGGTGCAGAGCTTGTCGCGAGCCTGGGATGATTGGTGGCCATTGCTGTTTTCGAGGACATAGCATCAGGTCTGGCTAACGGCACTCATGACCCTGCCAGCCCCAGGGTCTACGCAGAAGATGGAGGGGCAGGTGACGGGACACTGACTAGCAGTCAGGAGAGCTCAGTTCAAATTCCACCGCAGTCACGAATGAGCTGTGTGGCCTAAGAAAGTCACTTAGCCTCTTTGGGCCTTGGTTTCCTCATCTGTAAAATGGGGATAATTCTAGTCCTGATCTCATGAGTTGCTGTGAGGCTCTAATGATATAGTAGTAATGACAACTCATTTTTGTTGAGTCTTTGATGGGTGGTTGAACAGTGGGGGGTCCTGGGAGTACTAGGGGAGTGCGTGGTGAGGGGACGTCTGGTATTGGGAGGAGATTATGAACAGAGGGCCTTGGTAGACAGAGGGGGTGGAGGAAGAGAGTTGTGTTGGAAGGAGTAGTGCAGGGAGGGGGAAGGGTGGGATGGCCTGGGTAGGAGGGGCAGTGTAGGGGTGCCTGGAGGGAAGCCCCAGCAGCCCTCCTGGCCAGCAGCGCTGCCCCTAGCCTGCACTAACCAGGCCCTGCCATCACAGCCGGCTGTACCTTCGAGGAGGCGAGTGACCCAGCAGTGCCATGCGAGTACAGCCAGGCCCAGTACGATGACTTCCAGTGGGAACAAGTGCGGATCCACCCTGGTACCCGGGCTCCTGCAGACCTGCCTCATGGTGAGCTTATTCTCAATCATAATTCCCCCTTTGCCTCATTCCAGGGGCATTCTACTCACTCGCTGTGTGACCTTGGGTACATTACTTAACCTCTCTGGGTCTCATTTGCTTTGACATCTGCAATGACATATATGACATTATGAATGTGGAACTCTCTGATCACTGTCCAATTGTGTATATCAGGTAGTTTTACCTATAAAATCGGTGTAGGTTCAAGTAATCAAAGACCCTTACAAGCTATAAGTTAAACCCACTTCCTATTATTCCTTACGCAGCTTAGCTCCGGATGCACCCCTTTTCCCACCAGGTCTTCCTAAGTCCTTCACCTTCCGGGAGGCTCTCTTCTTCCCGAGAGCTTCTGAATCCTGGTTTCCCAGGACTTGAAGATGTTGACAGAGCAGTAACATTGGGGGCTGAAAACCTTCCTTCTTCTGTCCCCCTTTTTCCTGTAAGTCCCAAATTTTCCCCACCTTCCATATTGCCCTGTCTCTAGTTCAGGATGGAGCACATTGTGAGCACTGAACTGGAAGCCAGGGTACTATTTATGTGGATTCTAGTACTGGCCTCCTACTCTGACGGTGGCCCCTGAACACTGATATCAGAATCATGAAGACTGGGCTTCAAGTCCTGGTGTTATTACTTTACCAGCTGTGTGACCTTGGGCAAGTCACTTATCTGAGCTTCCGTTTTCTTAACTGTAAATGGGGATAACAATAATCCATTTTATAGGGTTATTAGATAATGCCTATAAAGTACCTAACAGGGGGTGGCATATGGGTGTTCAATTAAGGTTTACTTGCTATTGTTGGAAGTATTTGAGGGGGCCCAATTACTAGCACCCCTTTTCATTTGGTGCAGAATCAACTGGGAGTAAAGAGAAGGATAAGACAAATGATCAACCTTACTACCGATAAAGCCCGGGTTGGAGCACAGTGTGAGGACACCCAGCATGGGACAGCCTGCGTAGTCGTGGGCTAGGGTCTAACTCTTTGGCTCACGCATGGCTAAGATAGCACCTGCTGTCAAGGGGGTCGGGGAGGGGCAGCAAAGGTTCTCAGTGGTGGGGCCAGGACCTGAAGCAGACAGGAGAGAGGCACTCCACGACCTGGCACGGGCGGCCTCCACACCCTCATCTACCACTGGCCTTGTCTCCTGGACACCTCCCTGCCTCCCTCTTCTGTGCCACAGTGCCCTCCCTGGGGCTTGCATCTCTGCCTTCACAGGGCTCTCAGCTCCTGTTTGACCTCTGTACTATCAGGTATCAAAGTGTGACCTGTGTGATGGTGATCTGTCAACGTGCCGCACATGGTAGGGACACTCCGTCTCCACTTCCCCAGGGCCCAGTCTATTATGTGCTAGGCACTCAGGTACAAGGTGATTTGAATTCACCTCTAACAGTCCTGAACACCCTGTGTGGGCTCTGCCTCTCTCTCTCTCTGGCACGAGCAGAGGCATATACAGTGAGTGAGAGAGGGGAGAGGCATATATACGTAACGTGGGCCTTGTGTTGGGTCCTGGGGATGGGGTGGTCAGCAAGACAGACACAGTCTGGGCTCTCTTGGCGCTCACATTCTAGGGGAGGGTGTTGGGGTTGGAGGGAGAAGGAAGAAGGGAGATTCACACTCAGAGACAGAGAGTGGGAGAGAGAAGGAAGAGCCACAGGGACAGAGGGAGTAAATGAGAGAAGGGGAGGGATGCAGTGAGGAAAATCCCAGGGAAAAAGAGAGGAGGCAGAGGGAGCAGGAGGAAGAGGCAAGAACAAAGTGTCAGATGGAAAGGGGGAGAAAGACACCCAGCTGCTCCCAGGGAGAGGAGAGAGGACGCTGGAGGAGTGGGCCCAGAGAGACTGCTCATGGCTGGGCTAGCCTCTTCCTGGTGGGGATGGGACCTGGGGTTTTGTTTACTACCCCACCAGGACGGAGCCAGGAGCCTCCTTCACAGGCTTCTGGCTCACGGAGATGAATGAGATCCCCTCCAGTAGAGTCCCTGGGGAGTCCTCCCAGAGCAGGGAGCTGAATGAGCTTGTGTTGGCTGGCAGCCAAGCCCAGGAGGCGGCAGCGCTGGGTAGCTATGTGTGTTCCCCCTTAGCAGCTGCTGGGGCCTTCTCCCCACAGAAAAGAAGCCAGGATCCCCCAGCCAAGCCCTGAGCACTCCAGCCCACTCCCACACTCCACCCCTAGACCAGCACGCAGCCTGGGGATCTCTGGGGAACAGGCAGGGCTGTCTTTCTCCAGGTTGCAAACGAAGGGAATTGTAGCCAGGAATTTAGACTCAGGGGGCGGGGGCTGGAAGGGAAGTTAGAGTCCTTTCATTCAATCTGTTCTGCACATTCATTCAGCTTGGGATCAGAGCCTGTGCTGGGGACACAGTGGAGCCCTGAAGCATCACAGGCTGGTAGGAGATACATGCACTATTATTAATGATCAAAGTGCCAAGAGAAGCCCATGGAGGGATTGGGGCAGGGGGTGGGGGGAGGCTTCAGAAGAGGTGGCCTTTGAGGGATTGTCCTGCCAGACTCCTGGGTCCAGAGATGAATGACCTCTAAGGACAGCTCAGAACACAGGGGAAGCCTTGGATCAGCAGGAGCTTGGATTATTATTGTAGGTGGTAAGGAGCCATAAAGGGTTTTGACAAAGTCAGATCTGTGGGTTTTTTCTTTGCTATTCTAACTCTCTCCTTTGGGAAACAGACACAGGGAAGTGAAGGGACTTATCCAGTGAATCAGAGCTGGGACCAGAACTCAGAACTCCTGACTCACAGTGGGTCCAAAGGCTTGGAGTATTTTGTTTCTGCCTCCGCGGTGCCCACCTGACCCTGGTCCTCTGCCAAGGTCTCCTCAGCTCCTGACTCTTCCTCCTCTCTTTCTAGGCTCCTACTTGATGGTCAATGCTTCCCAGCATGCCCCAGGCCAGCGGGCCCATGTCATCTTCCAGAGCCTGAGCGAGAATGATACCCACTGTGTGCAGTTCAGCTACTTCCTGTATAGCAGGGATGGGCACAGCCCGGGCACCTTGGGCATCTACGTGCGTGTCAATGGGGGTCCCCTGGGCAGCGCTGTCTGGAATATGACTGGATCCCTTGGCCGTCAGTGGCACCAGGCTGAGCTGGCTGTCAGCACCTTCTGGCCCAATGAATATCAGGTGGGCTGCGTTCGGTCTGTGGCCGGTCTATACTTGGGGCAGTGGGTAGAGGGGTGTCACTTTGAGGTCAGAGTAAGCGAGTGGCTGAGGTTGGAATTAGTTGGTGTTTAGCATCAGGAGTCAATCTGTGATCAAGGGCAGGCGTCAGTCTGTGGTCAGCATTGGGTTATTCAGTAATGGTTCAGTCTGGGTTCAGCATCAGAGGTCACTCTTAATAGGAATAGTCTATGACTCGGTTCAAGGGTGAGTTGCAGCTGTGCTGACCTAGAAACCCTGTATGTCTGGGAAGAGTTTGCTGCTTGAAGGGAACTTCCCTTCAAGTTGGGATAGGGATAGAGAGAGGGATTTGGGATAGAACCTAGACCCTCTGGCCTTGATCTTGTTAATCCTGGCTTGCTTGGGAGGGTCATTGTGAGCTGGGCTGACCTGCTGCTTGAGGGTGCGGCTGGAGCTGAGCTAAATGGGGGGCTCTTGTGCGCACCTCCCAGGCAGGGCTGGAGGGATGTCAGTATGATGGGGACCTCCCTGCCTCCCCCAGGTGCTGTTTGAGGCCCTCATCTCCCCAGGCCGCAGGGGCTACATGGGCTTAGATGACATCCTGCTTCTCAGCTACCCCTGCGGTGAGTCCTAGCCCACTGGGTGGCAAGGTGGGGGTGCAGGTGGTCATGGCTCCTGCTCGCAGGCCCAGCTCATGCCTTGGCTCTTTTTGTAGCAAAGGCTCCGCACTTCTCCCGCCTGGGTGACGTGGAGGTCAACGCGGGCCAGAACGTGTCTTTCCAGTGCATGGCTTCAGGCAGAGCGGCGGAGGCGGAGCGCTTCCTCCTACAGGTGTGTGTGTGTGTGTGGGGGGGGTGTCGGGGGGTGCTGGGCGGCTTGGCTAAATGGTGTGTGGAGAACTTCTGGGCCCTGGCTCCCATGCAGGGTGCTGAGCTCTGCCTTCATCCTCCAGTACCCATACACGTGCCTAGGCTCTGCTCTGCCCTCTTGGGTACCTCCATCGCCCCAGGACAGAGCGCGGCTCCAGGATCCCCCAACTGAACTCCATCAAAGGCAGAGCGACTACCTTTCCTTCCTGCGGCGCAGCGGGTTCCAGGAACCCCATGTGCCCCCAGTGTAGTGGGGACGGCTAAATGGGGCCAGGACAGAGCGAGAATGGGACCCCCTGTCCCCGGCGTCCCTGACCCTGTCGCCCCTCTCTTTGAGCAGCGGCAGAGTGGGGCGCTGGTGCCTGCGGCCGGCGTGCGGCACATCAGCCACCGTCGCTTCCTGGCCACCTTCCCGCTGGCCGCCGTGGGCCGCACGGAGCAGGACCTCTACCGCTGTGTGTCCCAAGCCCCTCGCGGCGCGGGCGTCTCCAACTTCGCAGAGCTCATTGTCAAGGGTCAGCGCGTGCACACTCGCGGGGGCGGGGCTTGCACTCCGAGGGGCGGGTTATCACCGGGGGCGGGGTCTGTTCGCGGGGCATGTCCGATGCCTGATGGGGGCGTGGTTGGTCTGGGGGCGGGATCTGACTGAGAGGTGGGACTGCAGAGGGCTACAGGGTCAAGGTGTGAGCCTCGCGAGGCCGGGTCTGGCTGTTAGGGATCCGGGGTTGACCCGAGTGGTCATGCGATCAGCCTCTGGAAGCGAGGACTTGGGATTTGGAGGGGAGTGAGGGAAAGGGTGTGCGCTGAGGGGTGAGGGTGGGGTCAACCTTTGGAGCGGGGCTCCCTTTAGGGCCTGGGGATTTAGTGGGGGCGGGAGAGGCGGTGTGGTGGAGGACTTGGGGGTTGCATGAAGGGCCAGGGGGTGGGCATGGAGGGCTCTTGGGGATTTGGATGTGGTGGGATGCGGAGCCGGGGGCCGGGACCTCACATCGGCACCCGTCGGCCCTGCAGAGCCCCCCACGCCCATCGCGCCCCCGCAGCTGCTGCGCGCGGGTCCCACCTACCTCATCATCCAGCTCAACACCAATTCCATCATTGGCGACGGCCCGATCGTGCGCAAGGAGATCGAGTACCGCATGGCGCGTGGCCCGTGGGCGGAGGTGCACGCCGTCAGCCTGCAGACTTACAAGCTGTGGCACCTGGACCCCGACACCGAGTACGAAATCAGCGTGCTGCTCACGCGCCCGGGTGACGGCGGCACTGGCCGCCCCGGGCCGCCCCTGGTCAGCCGCACCAAGTGCGCAGGTGGGTGCCTCCCCTGATACCTGGGTATGGGCCCAGGGTAACCCAGGGCCTAAGGGGCACATTCCGAGAGGTAGTACCGGGTATGTCCTGCATCCGTGTTGCTAAAACTTCCTAAAGCGTCATGACACTTACGTATGTATGTGTATACACCCCTCCGACCCCTCACACACTTACAGAAAACTTACAACACCATCATGATCAAGGTACTCTTATCATACTCATTTTACAGATGAGGGGAGAGATGATAAGTGACTGGCCCAAAGTCACACAGCTAGTGGCAGAGATGGCATTGGAACCCTTGACTGGCTGGCTCCAGAATCTGTGTTCTTTTTATTTTTTTTTTAACTTTATTTATTTATTTATTTATTATTTTTTGAACTGAACTGGGGGCCTCACCGCGTTTGGGAACCACACCCCAGTTCAGCATGTGGGTCCGCCTGGGCCAGAGGTGGGATTCGATCCTCGTTCCTCGGGGCTTCAAAGCGAGCGCTTAACCCGCTGAGCCATCCCACCTTTCCCAAGAACCTGTGTTCTTAATTCTATATTATCTAGATAAAATAAACAACTAAACATCAAGTAAAAGTATGTTAAATTCTACCTGGGTTCTCTTGTCTGGGCCTTAGAGCCTGAGGCTTGCTCTTCCGTGCTTTTTTAGGGGAAAGCAGCTGTTAGGAGTGATGGTACACCTGCACCAGAAGAGCCTCTTTTTTGTTGAATCCAGAGAGAAACTGAGAACAGAACGATTTTCTCACTCTGTGATTTCAGCAGTTTCTCTATTGGAATTTTTATTGTGGTAATTGTAGATTCATGTGCAGTTGTAAGAAAAAAATACAGAGAATTCCCCGTACAGGTTACCCTGTTTCCGGCAGCGGTAACATTTTGCAAAATTGTAGTACATACAATATTACAAATCAAGATACTGACATTGTTACAATCTACAGACCTTATTCAGACTTCCCCAGTTTTACTTGTCGTTTTGTGTGTGTATGTGTGTACGTTTAGTTCTGTACAGTTTATTACATGCATAGGTTTATATATTTAACACCACAGTTAAGAAACTGAACAACAGTTCAGTCAATTTAAGAATCCCTAGTGTTCCTTTTTTATTTCCACACTCACCTTTATTCCTCCCTCCACTCCAGCCCCTGATAACCGCTAATCTGGCCTTCATTCCTAAAATGTTGTCATTTTAAAAATGGTACACAAATCATGAAGTCATATAGTACATAGCCTTTTGGAATTGACTTTAATTTGGAACTTTGAGCTTTACTGAGATATAATTCACATCTTATACAGTTCATTTATTAGAGTGTACAATTCAATGGTTTTTAATATATTTGCAGAGTTGTGCAGCCATCACCACAATGAGTTTTAGAACATTTTCATCACCCCAAAAGGAAACCTTGTACCTTTTAGCAGTGTACCCCCATTTCCTTCGAACACCCCAACCCTAGGCAACCACTAATTTACGGTACTTTCTGTCCATAGAGTTGGCTTTCAGACATTTCATATAAATGGTATCATGCATATATAGTCTTTTGTGATGGCTTCTTTCACTTAGCATAACGTTTTTAAGGTTTATCCATGTTATGGATATCAGCACTTTATTCTTTTAATTGCAAAGTAATATTTCACTCTATGAACCTACCACAATTATTCATTCATGAGCTGATGGACATTTGGGTTGTTTATTCTTTTTGGCTATTATGAACAGTATTTCTATGAATATATGTGTACAGGTTTTTTGTGTGGACATATGTTTTCATTTCTCCTAGGTATATATGCTGTCTGGAAAGTATCCAGTCATATACTATGAAAAATTAGAGGCATTTATGGCTGGCTGGATTTTTTCTGGACAGCGTATATGAAGATTATCCATCAACCATTGTCAATATAATGAGAATGGATACATGGCTGGACACATTTCATATATATATGAAATAAATACCATTATATATATATATGAAATGGTAACTATGTTAATCTTTGAGGAATTGCTTGACTCTTCCAAAGTAGCTGCACCATTTTACATTCCCATCAGCAATGTGTGAGGGTTTCAATTTCTCTACATTTGTCACTGACACTTATTATTTGTTTTCTGATTATAACCCTCCTAGTGGGTGTGAAGTGGTATCTCATTGTGGTTTTGATTTGCATTTCTCTGATGGTTAATGATTGAACATTTTTTTATGTTCCTACTGGACATTTGTATGTCTTCTCTGTAGAAATGTCTATTCAGATCCTTTACTCATTTTTGAGTTGGGTTTCTTTTTTTTTATTATTGAGTTGTAAGGGCTTTTTATATATTTTGGATAGTAGACCCTTGTCAGATATATTTGCAAATATTTTCTTCCACTTTTTAGGTTGTCTTTTAATTTTCTTGATGGTGTCTTTTGCAGTACAAAATTTTAAATTTTGATGAAGCCTAATTTACCTATTTTTTCTTTTGTTGTTTGTGCTTTTGATGTCATATCTAAAAAAATAATTGTCTGTCTTTTTTTTTTTTTCTGAAAGTTTTATAGTTTTAGCTTTTATATTTAGATCCCTGATCCATTTTGAGCCAATTTTTATATATGGTGTGAGGGGTCCAACTTCCTTCTTTTGCCTGTGGATGTCTAATTGTCCCATTTATTGCACCATTTATTGCAAAGGCTCTTTTTAACCATTGAATTGTCTTGGCACTGAGATTGGGTTTTTTGCTCAGCATAATTCTCCTTAGAGATTCATCCAAGTTCTGTATATCAATAGTTCATGCCTTTTTACTGCTGAGTAGTATTCCATGGTGTGGATATACCACAGCTTTTTCAACCATTCACTTGTTGAAGGCCACAGGACTGGCTCCAGTTTTTGGCTATTACAAGTAAAGCTGCTATGAACATTCATGTTCAGGTTTTTGCATGAATATAAACTTTCACTTTTCTGGGATAAATGCCCCAGGGTGCAGTTGATGGGTCATACAGTAATTATATATTTAGTTTTATCAGAAACTGCCAGATTGACTGTGTTTTACATTTTCACCAGCAATGCATGAGTGATCCAGTTTCCTGCATCCTTGCCAGCATTTGGTGTTGTCATTACTTTTGTTATTTTAGTCGTTCTCAGTGGTGTGAAGTAATAGCCCGTCCGGTTGTGAGTTTTCATTTTTTTAATGTGTAGTGACGTTGAACATCTTTTCATGTGCTGTTTACCATCTGTATTTCTCTTTGGTGAGTTGTTCATGTCGTTGCCCATTTTTAATGGGACTATTCAATTTTTACTGTTGAATTTTGAGATTTCTTTACACATTTTAGATACTAGTCCTTTGTTGGGTATGTAGTTTGGAAATGTGTTCTTCCAGCTTTTAACTTGTCTTTTTTTCCTCTTTACTGGTCTTTCACAGAGCTACCATTTTTAATTTTGATGAGGGCCAGTTTATCAAAATTTCCTTTTCTGAATTGTGCTTTGGGTGTCAAGTTTAAGAACTACTTGCCTAGCTCTAGATCCCAAAGATTTTCTCCTTTTTCCCCCCCTAAAAATGTTGTAGTTTTATATTTTACACTCAAGTCCATAATCCATTTTGAGTTAATCTTTGTATAAGGTACAAGGTTTAGGTTGAGGTTTATTTATTTTTGCCAATTGATATTTGTAAATGTTTTTAAAAGTCGATCTGGGAACATTCTAAAATCCAGTTTAATGCCACATCTGGGGAGACCCTTGGGTGGGTGGGTGGGTCTAAGGTGACCAGATTTTAACATTGGTAAAGCGGGACACCATTGACCGGGGGGAGGGGGTTCTTGATTAAAAATTTGGTCTATCTCCCGCCGTTCCCTAGCTTGTTGTGCAGTCTTTCCAAAAATCGGGACTTTTTTAAAACGCCACGGGACGCAGGACAAATTGTTAAAAATCAGGACTGCCCCACCAAAAGCGGGACGTCTGGTCACCTTAGTGTAAGTATTCCAGTGGGAATTACTCTCTAGCTGAGGGATGTGGGCCAGGTTACTTAACCTCTTGGAACTTCAGTCTTCTTGTTTTTTTAAAATGGGAATCATAATAGTAATCTTTACCACATAGGGTAAGTGTGAAGATTCAGTCAACAAATGTTTACTGAGTGCCTGTATGTTTCAGGTGCTGTTGTAGTTGCTAGGGACATAGGACTGGGGCCAAGGCAAAGACCACTAGCATGTGAGTTCTGCACGTGGGACTTGCATTTTGGTGGGAGGAGACAGTAAACAAGTGAAATATATAGTTTGTCAGATGATTAGTGCTGTGAAGAATAAAGCTGGGGTGGGGGATGGGGTGTGGCAGTAGGAGGATTGTTATTTTAAACAGGCTCAAGGGACCAGTATACAGAGAAGCTGACATTTCAGCAGAGACCTGTAGGAAGCTAGAGGCATTGCTGGTGAAAGAGATTTCCAGACTGACTGAACAGGAAACTCAGAGGCCTGGAGGCTGGAGCATGCTTGGCCTGTGTGAGGAGCAACAAGAGACCAGTATAACTGTGGCATAGTGACTCAGGGGGAGATGGCAGGAGAGGAGGTCACAATCATGTTGGGGATGTGGGACTTGAGGCCATTTTACGCTGTGAGCTGGGGGACCATGGAGGGGTTTGGCAAGCAGGAGCGATATCTCCTGCTTTATTTCAAAAGATGCGTTTGGCCCCTTTCATGGAGAATAGACTCTATCTAGGAGGGAGCGGGGACCAGGGCAGAGACCAGTGAGGTGGCTCCTGCTACAATCCAGCTGAGAAATGGTGGAGGCTGGTTCTGGAAGTGTGGCAATGGTGGTGAAAAGTGGTTGGATTCTGGGTTTCTTCTGAAGGCAGCACTAACTGTCTTTGCTGATGGATTGGATGTGCAGTGAGGGAGGGAAATAGAAGTCAAGGATGGCTCCAAGGTGTTCTGCTTGAGCAGCTGGAAGGATGGAGTTGTCACTTACTGTGAAGGACAAGACTGCAGGAGGAGCAGGTGTGGTGGGGGTTTGTAGATCAGGAGTTTTGTGTTGGGAATGTTGACTTTGAGATGCCTATTAGGTGTTCAAGTGTGGATATCCATCAGGCAGATGGATTTACGAGTGTGGAGTTCAGGGAAGAGGTTTGGGCTGCATATATAAATTTTAAAGTCATCAATATAGACATGGTGTAGATAGTATTTAAAGCTATGGGATTGGATGAGGTCTTTTGCACGGATGGTTCTCAGCCGGGGGTGATTTGTCTCCCAGGAGACATTTGCAGTATCTGGAGACATTGGTTGTTACAAATGGGGGTGGGGGTGCGCAAAAAAAATGGCATCAAAGGGGGCAGGAAACCAGGGAAGCTGCTAAACATCCTACAATGCATAAACAGCCCCCACAACAGGGAATTATCTAGTCCAAATGTTGATAATGCTGAGTCTGAGAACCCTGAGTAGTCCTTAGATTTTAAGGAATAACTATAAATGGAAAAGAGTAGACTTGTGAAGCTTGAGCCCTGGGACCCTCCAGTGTTTTGGGTTAAATGCAGGCAACTGCATATAAACGCATTAAATGCATGTGAAATAATAGTGCCTAACACATAGTAAGCACTTAGTAAATGACAGCTGTCATTATTTAAAAAAAATTTTTATTTTATTATTTTTGACAGAGACAGAGAGAAGGGGGGGGCGCGGCAGAGCAGTCTCCATAGTTGCATGTCATCAGTTTCTGACATGGTTTCATTCCACACAGGTGGGCGGGGACTGCGCAGGGCAGGATCTGGGTTGGGGGCCTCCCGCATGGAAGACACACGCCTCCTTGAGCCAGGGGCTGAACTGGGGGGCGAGAACCAAACTGGGGGGTGAGAAATGAACTGGGGACTTCCCGCACGGGTAACACACCCCACTTCAGCATATGGGTCCGCCTGGGCCTGGGTCCGGGATTCGATCCTCGGTGCCCAGGGCTGCAAAAGTGAGCCCTTAACCCGCTGAGCCATCCCGGCTTCCCTGACAGCTGTCATCATTATGGTGTTTTTAATTCTTCAAAGCCAGCTCTGGTCAGGTACTGAGAATAAAAGAAATCAGAGCTAGGGGCCCATAGAGAATCTCTGTTCCACTCCCCTTAGTGTACAGATGGAACAACTGAATCCCAGAGAGGGGAAGGGTGCCTGGGATTACCCCAATGGGTTAAGAACCCAAGTTCCTGGTGATTGGTTCCATTTGACAGATGAGTAAACTGAGATTTAGAGATTTAGTCACTTGCCCAAATCTTCAAAGTGAGTGCATAGCAGAGTCAGAACGAAAATTTGGATGCCCTGATTTCCAACCTAGTTTTGGAAATGACCACAAGCAGTGGCTGCCATCCTGGGCTGAGGACCCACTTGGTGCCAGGCATTGCTGAACACTTTACATGGGTTGGCCAGGATGGAAGCTCAGGCAGGGACCAGACAGGCGGGACCCAGACGCCTCATCCCACCCCTCTTAATTACACGCTGCTTACTGTTGACTTCACCGCCCACCCCAACCGTGCTCAGGCGCCGTGGCCAGTGGAGCTTTTGTTGTCCGCCAGCTGTATTGTCATCACCTCTATCTCCCGGGAACTCCCCTCCCACATTATTTACCACGAGAACAATCTTACAGTGTCAGTGAAAGGCCTTTTAAAAAATCACGCTAAATCTCACCATCCTAACCCAACAGCTGTTTTAGCTTTTCTGTCTTCTTCACATCTCAGCCCATGTGCATACAGTACACATTCTTACACCCTTGTCATTACGACATAGAAAGCATCTGTATTCTGCTGCCTTTGCTTGGTATTGTTTCATGTGTTATGTTGTTTATAATTATGTTTATTGGCTCTAGAAGTCCATTGAATCTCTTCCTATTGCCGGACAATTTGTTTCTGGATTCCTATTATTATAAATAATGCTGTCTTGTAAAACTTAGTGCTTAGACTACTTTATTTTCTCCCAGAGTTATTTCTTTAAGATAAGTAGTCAGGAATGGTTCAAGAAAGGGCTTTGACTTATATTGCTTTAAAAAATGGTTGTACTAATTTATGCTACTACCAGTGTCTCACTTTAGTGCACACAGATTAATTTCTTATAGGCTGGGCAGTTGGATTCATCTCCTGTAATTCTCACACTTGGTCTTCTAAGTAGGTGTCACTGTCTCCATTTTTTCAGTCAAGAAACCTGACATTCAGAGGGGGTTGAGTCACTTGCCTGAAGTCACAGAACGACTGAGGGGTGGAGATAGGATTTGAAGTTTGGAGCACCAAACCCCACTCCAAAGCCTTTCATGAGGAACAGTTGCATGGTTCAGGGTTATTGTGTCCTCATGAGCATTTAAAAAGTCAACACGTTTTGGACTAATTTAACAGATGTTAACTGTTAGCCTCCTTGTTTTAATGTGCATTTTGACCTTTGATCGCTGAGTGGCCTGCAGCTCATGGGACATAGAGGTCCCTAGGTCCCTAGGTTCTGTTCTGCCAGTGTGTGCTGGCAGCTGAAGGGAGTGTGTCTGGGTGCCAGATGGTTTTTGGAAACACAGAGAGACTCATGAAATCACACCCCTCAATCAACATATCAGTCTGTAGTCAACAGACTATTTGAGCCTCTGGATCTGCCCAGATTTCATCCGAGTGGGGAGAGAACAGAAAAATGAGCTTTCGTTTCAAAGACCCCCTCAGTCCAGTGAGGTGGACTCAGCTATTGGAGACAGAAATACCTCATTATGAGGGTAGGCCATTTCGTCCTCCAAGTTAGAGGCAGCTAGTTTGTGCCCAGCAAAGTGGTTTTAAAGAACCTGAGCGGCTTGCCATTATTTAAAAATCTGGAGATTTCACATAAAAATCTGAATTTCAGACTTCTCTTAAAAAAATGAGAGCAGCTGGCAACCTGAGCCTTTAGTCCTGCATGGCAACGTGGCCTGGAGCTGGGCAGCAGCTGCCGTTTTTGGATGGGATGCTTACTGTTCTGTTTGTAATAGTCCCGAGCCAGCCCGTGTCACCAGTTTACATTGAACTTCCCATGCCCTTCTCTAAATGCTGCAGAAGGGCACAGAAAGCAGTGCATTTTGGCCAAGCCTGGGTGGGTAGAAAGGAATGTAGGGCTGGTATTCTCGGGGAGGTGGTGGTGGTGGTGGTGGGGGGGCAGGGCTGATGTGAGCTAAGCTGCAGAGACAGAGACCTGCTCTCATTAGTGCAAATAAAGCACCGGTACTTTGGCTCCCATAGATACCTTAGGACATTACACGTGGGACAGCCAGGACCAGAGCCAGAAAGAATAAAGCTAGGACCACCGAACAAGATGGGGAAATGAGCACACACAAAATCTGCCCCTTTCACTCCAGACACGTAAGAATGATGGGTTAAAACAACACTACGTAGGAAGACATTAGGAAAATCTCTGTGGGCTGGGAACAGGAGAGAAAACAAGTGTGGTAAGTGGGCTCACAGCCAGCAGCCCGGAGTTGGCAGTTAACAGTGGGAGCCGGCCCTTTGATGTCCTTGTCAGGTGGGGATCTGGTCCTCCGTACTGTGGAGAGAGGGGAGTTCTTGAGGTGGGTCTTGCTCCTAGCAGGTGCTGAATACCTTTTAGGCGGTCTGATATATAGCTGAAATCTTTGTAAAGTACATCCTGAGCAGTGTAATCCCACAAAAAACTAGAATCAGGCCAGATTTAATCATTTTAAGAGGCCAAGCAGCTATACCTTTTCACCTGTTCATTAAGGGGTGTCGTGAGACCCTCAAACTGTGGACACTTTGCAGTTGCTCACAGAACTTGGGGGTAAAGAAACTGCACTTCAGAGTCAGGGTGCAGGGAGCAAAGGATCCTTACAAGTCATCTTGGCGTCTTTCCTTATTTCACAGGTGAGGAAATGGAGGTCCATGCAGATGCGGGACTGCAGGCTGAGCCCATCCTGGCTTTGCTTCAGAAGCCTTAGTTCCTTTACTTATAACATGGGGACAACTTCTTTGGCTCCATGGAGTCATCAAGAGGCTGTGACATGTTCTTCCCTCATGTTGGGGTAGCTGTCTCTACTGAGGCACTGGTGTGATTTTTTTCTTTTTTTGGGGGGGGGACCGTGAATTCCTCATGGGTGGCAGGGTATTGAGTGGTGGTTCAGAGCATGGATTCTGGAGCCAGCCTGTCCAGGTTTGGACCCCAGCTTCCCAACATGCCGCCTGTGTGACCTTGGGCAAGTTACTTCGTCTCTCTGTGCCTCCCATTCCACATCTTCACGGCAGGACCTGAGGATTACAGTGAGGATTAAATGAGATAGAGTGTTTTAAAGCTTCAGAACAATGCCTGGCCCATACAAAGCCCCCAATAAATGTTAACTGCCATCATTACTACTACTACTACTATTATTACTATTGTTATTATCATCTTTATATAACAGATTGTATTTCCTTTTTTGCTTTGCCAGCCAAGGAACTCACCACCCAATTTGAATCTTGTCTTTGGACCTCACATGGGACTTGATGGCATGCATTTCGGTCTCCCTAATATTTCTCTGACATTATTTAGCTACTTGGTTCTCATTTTCCCATCATTCTGATTTTGATGTGTTATTGTATCAGATGTTTTAGAACAACTTTGGAATTAATCAATTAAGAAAAATACCATGATAGGTTGCTTCATATTGGCCTGATGCCATCCAGGAATTAGGAGGTAAACTGTGTTATTAAAACAAAATTGTAGCAAAATCATTTTTGAGGGGCTATAGCATTATAGCCATTGTTGCACATGCTTTGCAGGCATTCAGCCTCCTAACCATCCTATGATGTAGGGTTTAGCATTATTATCTCATTTTGCAGCTGAGGAAACTAAGGCTCAGAGAGCTGAAGTGACTCAGGGGTTGACAGCTGCAAGTGGCAGAGCCAGGATTCAGATATAGCCACACCTGACTCCAACACACACACATTTACTCCCTGTTCAATGTTCAATGAGTCCCTTGAGTTCTTGGGGGGCAAAGGAGGGGCAATTTCAGTCAGCTAACTGATGTTCTCTCTCCAATCCCTCTTCCACTTTTCTTCCCATTTCTTCTACCTTCTCGCTGTTTCCCGGGTTCCCTAGAGCCCATGAGGGCCCCCAAAGGCCTGGCTTTTGCTGAGATCCAGGCCCGCCAGCTGACCCTGCAGTGGGACCTGCTGGGCTACAATGTGACGCGTTGCCACACCTACACCGTGTCCCTGTGCTATCACTACACTCTGGGCAGCAGCCACAACCAGACTGTCCGGGAGTGTGTGAAGATGGATCGGGGTGTCAGCCGCTACACCATCAGGAACCTGCTGCCCTACCGGAATGTCCACGTGCGGCTCATCCTCACTAACCCCGAGGGACGCAAGGAGGGCAAGGAAGTCACCTTCCAGACGGACGAGGATGGTAAGAGCCCCAGCTTGATGCCCGGGGCCCTCAGCGCCTCCCACAGACCCCCATGTCTGAGATGGAAGTTTTTATAGGAAATGTTTTGCTTAGGATTAAACCAGCTGTATAACAGCAAAGTAATGAGAGCTCATATTTATTCCTCTGGAAGCCTTCGGGTTCATTGGTATAATTAAATTTTGGAAGAATTCAGCAGTGAAGCCATTTGGGCCTGGAGTTTCCTTTGTGGTGATATTTTTTTAATAACAGTTTTAATTTTTAAAATAGATATTAGAGTATTCAGATTTTCGGTCCTTGCATCAGTTTCGGGGTATTACGTTTTTGAGGAATTTGTTTATTTCACCTAAATTGTTAAATTTCTTAACATAAAGTTGGTTATAATATCCTTTTGTTATGTTCATTTAATGTCTGTAGGGGTCTATACCTCCTTTTCATTTCTGATATTGCTAATAAGTGTTTTCTCTGTTTTCTTTAGGGGTGTTAAATTTTATTAATCTTTCCAAAGAGACAACTTCTGGCTTAGTTGATTTTCTTTATTGTGTATTTATTTTCTATTCTTTATTTCCGTTTTTACACTTTTTTTTTTAGAGTTGAAAGGCTGTT
Source organism: Craseonycteris thonglongyai (assembly GCA_004027555.1). Classification (NCBI taxonomy): domain Eukaryota; kingdom Metazoa; phylum Chordata; class Mammalia; order Chiroptera; family Craseonycteridae; genus Craseonycteris; species Craseonycteris thonglongyai. The sequence goes on from PVKE010003232.1 coordinate 51,228, forward strand.
CTTTTAGATTTTTGAGCTAGAAACTTATTAGGTCATTGATTTTGGGGCCTTTCTTTATTTCTAAGATATGTATTTAAAACTGTAAATTTCTCTCTAATCCTATGAGTTTTGATGTCTTAGCCTCATTATCAGTTAGTTCAAAATATTTTCTAATTTCTGTTATGATTTCTTCTTTGACCCAAGAGTTATTTAGAATTATGCTGCTTAATTTCTAAGCAATTGGAACTTTTCCAGTTATCATTTCATGGTTGATTTCTAACTTAATTCCACCGTGGACAGAATATATACTCTAATTTTAGTCTTTTGAAATTTGATCCTCCCTTTATGGCCCAACATAAAGTTACATTTCGGTATATGTCCCATGGGTACTTGAAAAAATGTGCATTCTGTTGTTGTTACTTATGTCAAGCTAATACTTACTAAGCACATAATACGTGCCAAGCATTATTCTGAATGCTTCTCATATATTAATGCCTAGAATTCCATGACAACCCTGTGCAGTAGGCAACCATTATTGTTCCCATTTTACAGATGAGGTTGCCAGGCCAGTAGCTGAGCAGCAGAGCTGGGCTTCAAACTTGGCCATCTACTTCAGAGTTTTTATTCTTTTTTTTTTTTTAAAGATTTATTTTATTGATTTTTGACAGAGAGAAACAGAGACAGAGAGAAGGGGGAGGGCCCAGAGCAGTCTCCATAGTTGACATTAGTTTTCCATATAGTTTCACTCCACAGGTGGGCACAGGGCTGCGCAGGGCAGGAACTGGGCCAGGAGCCTCCCACATAGGTCCCGGCAAGAACTGAACTGGGGGCACACCCTAGTTCAGCATGTGGGTCTTCATGGGCCAGGATTCGATCCCCGGGCCCCGGGGCTTCAAAGCGAGCGCTCAACCCGCTGAGCCATCCCAGCTTTCCCAGAGTTTTTATTCTTAACAGCTATGCTCTAATGCCAGTACATGTCAAAGCCTTCCCTCAGATCCCTGCAAATTCTCATGTGCCCTAAACATCTTGGCTGACAGGTGTTCTTGCCTCCCCACAAGTGCAGTTTTCTGTTCTGCATAGCCGTGGCCCAGACACAAGCTTCAGCCCCTCCCTTGAGTTTTCAGTAAACCCCACCCACCCAAGGCAGCATGTGTGCCCCCTGTCCTGTGCTGACGTGGCGACAATTTGCTGGGGTTGGGAGTGAGGACTACCGACAGGGGTTTACCCTGGAGAATTGCAAATGTAGAGAAGGAAAAACTTGTTTCTTCTTCTACCCATCTTAGGTTCGGTGGCTGGGGCCCTATAAATCAGATTAGGAAAAGACAGATTAGCAAGAGAAACACACGGGAGTTCATTACCATGTGCGTCACACATACACGTGGGAGTGAGCACTCAGTGATGAGTAACTCAAAGGGGTGGTTAGAACTTGAACTTCTACGGCATCATAACAAGAACAATGAATTTTTACAGATGTGACAAGACAAAGGAAACGGACTTGGAGATTCTTGGGGCAGCAAATTATGTGAAGGCAAAAATATGGGGAAACTAATGGTAAATAGGGCTAGTGTGTAAAATTTATGCAGACTCTTCTGATCTAGAGTTGTCTCAAAGATGAACTTCTTCCTTCCTGGTAGAGAGGGGCAGGTGGTGGCATCTTTACAAATTTATGTCTTGCTTTTAGGCCAACTGGGGGAGGGCAGAGAACTTTCCTTGTGCAGTAAGTTCTCACTTTATATCAACGATAGGTTCTTGGAAACTGCAACTTTAAGTGAAAACAATATATAACAAAATCAATTTTACCATAGGCTAACTAATGTAAATAAGAGTTAAGTTCCGATGACTTATATCTGTTAAAAAAAAAAAATCCCGGATCAAATCCCGGCCCCGGCCCGTGTGGAACCATATGCTGAACTGGAAGCTCCCCCAGTTCAGTTCTCTCTCTCTCTCTCTCTCTCTCTCTCTCTCTCTCTCTCTCTCTCTCTCTCTCTCTCAATCTCTCTCTCTCTGTCAAAAATAAATAAATAAATAAAAATATATTAAAAAAAAAAAATCCCCAAACTTCTAAATAAAGACTCCAAACACTTCTAATATTAAACATTGAACTCAATGTGAGCTATATATACATTTAAGAAAGATGAATAAAAACAAGTAAAATAACTTTTTTTCCAACCTGTTTATTTCAGTTCAAGGTCAAGGATGGCCAGGACAGGACACCCTTACATTCCACTAACACACACACCCACACTTCATCAGATGGGGACTATTTAGACATGCCCATTCATCTTTGGGATGCAGGAGGAAACTGGAGTACCCAGAGAAAACCCATGCAGACATGCGGGGAACTTGTAAGCTCCAGCCAGACAGAGGCCCCAGCGGGAGTCAATATTTTTTTCTTACCGATATTATAATGAAATGATGTTGAGCGAGAGGACTTTTTGAGGATCTGCTATATCTGCTTCTCCTCAGTTTCTCTCTCAATTTTCAGCTCAAAATAATCCTTACACCAAAGTGGCATATTCTGCTACTCTTCATAAACAACCCCAAGTTCAACCTCAGATCACTGTATCCTGAAAATCTTTTGACCTCAGTTTTCTCACCCCCCTTCCCAAGGTACATTGTTGTGGCTGCTTCATCCCACTCTGACCAGGCCTCACTTGGGCTTCTTGGCCTTCTTTCTCTGCTCCTCTCTTTTCCACTCCCTTGAACAACTGCTCATTATTTCATATTTTTTACTTTCCATTTAAGTATTTGTATAATTCGTATAGGAAGTATTTTTTATCTTCAGTGGTCAGCTCAGTGAATTCTCACAGACTGGACTCATTAGGATTACTCACACCCAGACCAAGAAAGATCACCACCTGCTTCCAGTGGCTGCCCTTCCCACACTGTCCCACTTACCTCCCAAGGGTAACTGTCATCCCGACCCATAATGCCACAGATTAAATTCTGCTTGGTTTTGAACTGTAGATCAGTGAAATCATACAGTGTGTATCCTTTTCATATACTGTATAAAAGACTGGCTTCTTTCTCTCAACTTTATGCTTGAGAGGTTCAGCCATATTGCAAGTACAGTTCTAGAGAATTCATCCTCCTTGCTGAATCGACGGTCATGTGAATATACCACATTTACCTATCCTACTTACTATTTTGGGGCATTTGGGTTGTTTCCAGTGTTCAGCTATTTTAAATTGTGCTGTAAAGAAAAACCTTTGTATTGTAGATTTCTTTTTTTTTGGTAGGTCTACATATTTCCGATGGTTGTGTTTAAATAAGTAGATACGCCCAGTTTTCCCAAGTGGTTGTATCAATTTATACTCCCACTAGCAGTGTGAAAATTTGGTTGTTCTGCATCCTCACCAACACTTGGAATTGTCTTTTATTTCATCATTTTGGTGGGTAGATGATGGTGTTGTCTTGGTAACTTTTACACAAAGCTTATCACTTTCATGGATTGTTGTCTTGGTCTTTGTGTTCCCCTGCCCTCGGATTTCAGCTTCCCCACAGTGGTTTATTCAGGTGTTTTCCCCAACAAAGACCATTCTCTTTCTAGAAGAAATTTCTTGCGACTGCTGTTAAGATGATACATTAGAATAAAACCAGACAAAATAAAACAAAGCCATGCCTGAAAGAGTTTATGCTGAAATAGTAACAATATTAATCAATCTCTGGGTAATGGAATTGTAGGTACCATTAATTTTCTTTATGCTCATTTTGATTTTCTACATTGAATATATTGTTCATGTAATTAGAAATTTTTAGACAAGAAAATATCTCCATCCATAATCCCACCATTCTAGTGCAAATTGTCTTCATTTCTCTGGCAAATGTATATATTTTCTGAAAACCCCTCGACTGGATCAAAATAGGAGCATTCAAACATTCTTCTTTTCTGAATGCAACCCTGCACAGTAATGAAAATGCCAGCTACCCTTTTTGAGCACTCAGGAGTTGATGGAACCATGTGAAATTGCTTTAGGTACATCACATCCTTTCATTCTGGTGAGGGAGGGGTTATTCTCATCCGTTTCACGGAGGAGGGAACTGAGGCTCACACAGGGTGAGGAGTCCATGCGCTCCAGTGAGGAGATGGCGAGGCTGGAATTGGAGCCCCTGTCCCTGGCTCCAAAGCCGCTTCTCTGTCCCACGCCGCCTTTCCCTCACAGTGCCTGGTGGGATCGCGGCCGAGTCCCTGACCTTCACTCCACTGGAGGACATGATCTTCCTCAAGTGGGAGGAGCCCCAGGAGCCCAATGGACTCATCACTCAGTATGAGGTAGGTTTGGACCCCATTATAGTGGGGGCTCCAGATAGAAGGTAGGCATGCAGCTTGGAAAGGGAGGCTCACGGTAGGGACAAAGGTGATCACTGTGGTTACTTCAGCTATGACCAGGGTCTGTGCCCTGTAGGTCATGAGGACAGAGACCTTGAAGGCAGGAGAGGTGAAGGTGCCCAGCGGCCTGGACTAATAGGCATCCACCGAGCCCTTCCCTTTGCGCAGCCTTTTCCCTGCTTACTTGAGCCATGATGGGTGGGAGGCTATGACGCCAGTGATGTTCTTCCTCACCCCCATGCCTGCCTATCTGTTCATCCTGCCCCCAGATCAGCTACCAGAGTATCGAGTCGTCAGACCCGGTGGTAAATGTGCCAGGCCCACGACGTACCATCTCCAAGCTCCGTAATGAGACCTACCATGTCTTCTCCAACCTGCACCCGGGCACCACCTACCTGTTCTCTGTGCGGGCACGCACAGGCAAAGGCTTCGGCCAGGCAGCCCTCACTGAGATCACCACCAATATCTCCGGTGAGCCCCCCTCCCCTCCCGGGCCTGACCTCTTTTGAGGAGGCTCAGAATCCCAGGGTTCTGTGGGCAGAGAGGGGAGTGGGGGGCATCCTGGGGGTGAACATAGAGGGCCCCTGCTGAGATAAATGTACCATTTAGGGGTTGAGGTCAGAGGTCAGGGAGGATTAGGTCAGAGGGTTCAAAAGATTGTTGCCAGTGGAATCAGAGGGCTCAGGTTAGGGGTCAGAGAAGTTCAGGTCAGAGGGAACAAGGAGGCCAAGGCTGAAGGGGAAGGGATCTGAGGACAGCAGTCAAGGACGCTGGAGGCCTGGCCTTCCTGGTCCAGTGGCCAGGCTCCGTGCTTATGTCCCTGTCCCCTTCCTCAGCTCCCAGCTTTGATTATGCTGACATGCCGTCTCCCCTGGGCGAGTCTGAGAACACCATCACCGTGCTGCTGAGGCCGGCCCAGGGCCGTGGAGCGCCCATCAGGTGGGGAAGCCTGGACAGAGGGGTGGGAGGTCAGGCCCCCAGGGAAGAGGCCCCTCCTCTGACCCAGAACCGCCGCCGCCCCTCAGAACAGCTCAGCCTTGTTCTCCCTCTCCCACTCAGGGTTCAGAGTGCCTGGAGGAAGGTGTTCTGTGGTCCTGGGCAGGCGAAAAGTCTGCAGTCACTCCCTCTGAGGCTGTGGGTATCGGGACAGTGTCCAGCCTGGACAGGTGACTGTCTAAGCCTCTCCAGAGGGCCTGACCTCAGACACCTTGGAGAAATGAACTCTGGGGGCCTTATTTCTTTCCAGCTATTTCCTGGAAGTTCCAGCCCCGGGAGACACAGGGCTGGGCTTTCTAGAAGGCTAGGGCAGCTCGCCAGATAGGGCTACCTCTTTGGAGGGACCCAGAGCTTCTTTCCTTCTTTCTCCCCTGAGGAAGCTGGGGCTGCTGATGCCATGGTGGCTGCATCTGCTGGGGAGCAGGTGCAGGAGACAAGCTGGTGTGTGTGTGAGAGAGGAAGACATGGCATGTGTGTGTGCGATGTGTGGTGTGGAGGCGTGAGTGAGTGTGTATATGTGAGAGAGTGTGGTTATTTGGGGGTATGTGCACATACTCACTGTCAGCCAGACACCATGCTAGGGACTACCTGCACGAGTAATTTATCCTCATGGCAACCCATGGAGTGGGTACCGGTACCCTTACTTTACACAGCAGGAGACAGGCTTGCCTCCAGGGCCACACAGCAGGTGAGTAATAGAGCTGGGGTTTGGAACTCAGGTCTGTCTGAAAAGATGGTACCAGAGCCTTGGTCACAGAACCTCCCTGCTCCTCTGGTCCACCCCCTCCTTCCACAAAGGTAGATGCACCAGGAGAGGGGGACAGCTTGTATTTGGGCATGGGAGGGGCCTACTAAGTCCCCTCAAGAAGGTAGTGGGTTGCCCAGGTGCCCTCACTTCCTCACTCCGCCCTCCACTCTTTTCTCCTGCTTTGCCTCCTCCATATCTGCCACTGCAAAGCCTGCGCTGGAGTGATGCCCAGACTATCAGGGGAGATCCAAGAACAAGTCAGGGCATCTGAGGGGCCTTTTGCATTTTGCAGGAGGCTCAGGGCCCTGATGCACCTGAATCTGGGGGGCGTTGGGAAACCCAGCAGTACCTTATCCTTTCCTTGTCCTTTTGAGGGGTGCTGTGAGCCAGAGATGATGATGATAAGAATGAGTGGGGCTTGGGGGTGGTGGTGGAACATGGTGAGAAGGGAGAGGTATGATGATGATGGCTGTGCAACCTTGGGTATGTCCCTCACCTCTCTGAGCTCTTTTCCTTATCTGCATAATGGGGATCGAGGCAGATCAAGATGTGCTTGGTTCATGGCTAATGTTGATCATTATCATCTCCTGGTGAGACTTGGGGTCATGGGAGGCCTGACCTCAGCCTGGGAAACGAAGGCTGAGAGGGACACATGCCACATGCTAGTGACAGGCAACTAACCTGTGTGGCCCACCTCCTGGGATGCTGGGGTGATTCCCTGAGAACTTGGAAACTCAAAAGAAACAGCACTTCCCAGAGCGCAGGCTGCCCGTTTAGGGTGTCACATGCCAAGAGGTGACCGAGGCTGTGACCGGAAATATTTAAATTTGTCAGCATTCATTTAGTTATTCTTGGCTTTTTTCCATAGAGGATTTGGAAGAGCTCACAGCCAAAGGCTATTCAGTGAAGTGATAAAAATAAATAGAAACACAGAAGTCTGGACCAGGGCACACAAATCGGAAAGGATACAGACCAGGGACACAATCAGTTAGGACTGGAGACAGCAGGTTCAGAGCTGCAGACTCCAGGCCGACTCTGGGTTTTGACAGGGTAGTGGGGGTGTAGGATTAATCTGTCCCTGTTTGTTGCTCAGTGACTGTCTCCCTCCCCACAGGTCAGTTCCAGGAAGCATAGCTCCCAAGTGCCTAGCACAGGGCCCCTAAGCACTTTCTGAATGACTGCATGCATCCTGTTTAACTGTAGTTTAGGAGGCCCGGCAGGGAGCCCTTGGCGTTGGGGGTGGAGCCTGAGGCTGCCGGTTCTCAGGACCTGTGTGCGGCTAGCTCTGGAGGACTTACTAGGGAGTCAGGGTGGGCTTTCGGGCTTGGCTCCCCCGAGCAGGGCTCACCTTCTTGCAGCCTTAGGACAGTAAATAATAGCGGACAGGCACGGGCTGCTTGCTAAACTTGCCTCCTTCCTCACGTCTGTTTCATGGAACAGTCCTGTGATGACTCTCATTCCGCAGAGAATGAAACTGGGGCCCAGGGAGCTTCAGTGGCTTGTCCAGCTAGTAAGAGGCAGAGCTAAGCCCCAGAGCCCAAGCCCCGAGCCCCCAGATGGCTCTCCCTGTCCCTGTCCCCGTGATCACGGCGCCCCCACCCCCCCACCCCAGTGTGTACCAGGTGGTCGTGGAGGAGGAGCGGCCGCGGAGGCTGCGGCGGGAGCCAGGCGGGCAGGACTGCTTCCCAGTGCCGCTGAGCTTCGACGCAGCGCTGGCCCGCGGCCTGGTGCACTACTTCGGGGCCGAACTGGCGGCCAGCAGTTTGCCCGAGGCCATGCCCTTCACCGTGGGTGACAATCAGACCTATCGCGGCTTCTGGAACCCACCGCTTGAGCCCAGGAAGGCCTACCTCATCTACTTCCAGGCAACGAGCCACCTGAAGGGGGTGAGGGACCGGCCGGGGTCGCCGCTGAGGCCAGAGCCCAGGCCCTGGTCCCTCTCCTGATCCCGCCCCCTCCATTGGTCCCCACCTTTTAGAGTCCCTTTCTTCGCCACTGAACTCCGCCCCCTCTTCTGAGCCCCGCCCTCTTAACCGCAGGCCCCTCCTTCCCGCACTACCCTCTTCCTGAGTCTTTTTTTTTTTTTTTAACCGGACTCCTTTCTATCCTAGCCCCCAGTCTAGTCTCTGCGCGCTCCCTGAGGCCCTGGTCTTCTATCTCGGGCTCCTGCCGTCACCAGCACCCCGGGCCCTAGGCCCCGCCCCCTCCCTGAAGCCCCGCCCCTCTCCAAGCTCGCCCTCCTTGGACCTCTCCTTCCCAGGCTTTCTCCTTCCCCACCAGACCCCAGAACCTTGACCTACCTTCATTTCTGAGGCTCCGCTTCCCTTATTTTCTTGTTTCCTCTGAACTCATTCCCTTTTCCTGGGATTTTTCCTATTTGCAGCCCTCTCCCCTCTCGGCCCCGCCCTCCCTGGGTCCCCTAGGCCGGTTTGGGTGTCTTTAGTTACAGTCCGCTAGCGGGGACAAGCCCTGATTTGGCCCAAGACAAGCTGTGCGAGGTTGCCTCCCCGGGAGGGTCAGGTCTGGGCTTCAGCGGTGCTGAGACCCCATCTGTGCCTCCAGGAGACCCGGCTGAATTGCATCCGCATTGCCAGGAAAGGTAAGTCCTCGGGTTCAGTCCCTCAGGGGCGGCTTTCTCACTTGCTGGGCTCTGTGGCGGTGGACCCTGAGTACCCAGGGCTGCAGGAACAGCGGAGGGAGGCCCAGCAGGACTGGGGGCAGGAGACTTCTCCCTTTTTGGCCCTCATGTGCCCAAGGGCTCCTTCTTCCAGGCTGGGCAGCAGGGACAATCTCCCTCCTCCCGTGGTCACAGAAGGGGCCTTGGCAGGGGCCTGGGATAGGCTTGTGGAGGGGCAGCCATGCTGGCTGGGCCACGGGGATGATGTGCTGGGCAGTTCTGGGCTCTGTATCTGCCTCCTTTGTGGGGTGCCATGTGGGGAGGTAGGGACACATAGACCCCGTTCTCAAACAAGGAGTGTGGTTGGCTCCCCATCCTGAGACACCCCAGGTACATAATTCTCTCCCCCATCACCTCCCAGGAAGGCAAGAGGGTGGGTCTGAAGGATGGGGAGGATTTGAGAAAGTAGAGAGGAGAGGGGGGCTGTTTCCACAGGGGCACAGTGCAGTAAAGCCTCTGACACGGGAGCAGAAGGTGGGAGGGGTGGTGAGGAGACAGATCTGATTGAAAGGCTGGGCGTGATTGAGAGGGGCAGTGGTCTTTGTGCACGTGTGTTTGTGCAGCCTGGTTGATTCCCTGTGGCTCAGATTCCTACGGGTGTGTGTGTGTGTGAGTGACAGGGGGTCCCTGTCTCCCCTCTGAGTCTGTGTTCTGCTTTGCTCTCCCCAGCTGCCTGCAAGGAAAGCAAGCGGCCCATGGAGGTGTCGCAGAGATCGGAGGAGATGGGGCTCATCCTGGGCATCTGTGCGGGGGGCCTGGCTGTTCTCATCCTTCTCTTGGGGGCCATCATTATCATCATCCGCAAGGGGTGAGTGAGGCCATGCCCTGGCCCACCTATGGCTCCTGCCCCTCAGAGGCCTGGTGGCCCCAGAGGAGCCATGGCTGGGGACTGCTAGGGCTGGGGGCTGGTAGGGCAGCCACCTGGTGGGTGTGTGGAAGACTGTCACTCTGGGCATCAGGCCTGTGGATGGACCTGCACCGGGTGGTGGGAAGCCAGAGACTGGAAATGGAGCTTTCCTGGAACAGCGTGGTTGGAGCCCAGGCCTGGCAGGTGCCACTATCCAGGGAGGGAACCTGGTGCCTGCTGCCACGGAGCTGTGCTGGAAGTGGACACCATCCTCCTGTGTCTGCTGGGCTGTTCCAAGGGGGAGGGTGTGGAGGTGATCTGACTTTGAATCCCCAGCTCCCTGCAGACCTTCTGCCAATGTGTCTGCCCTGACCACAAGGCTGTGGTGTTGACCTTGAGCAGTGGGGGTGGTGCTCACTCCCTTTCAAACCTAGGACCCTGAACCCTGACTCTTCCTGGGCCCCACCCTCCCTTGGGCTCAGCTTGCCCTTGACCCTGTTACTGTTGATCCCTAAGGAGTCCTCCTAGGCCAGGGGTGGCGAACCTTTTGGCGATTGAGTGCCAAAGTTTATGAAATAAGAGTATACTCACTCGACTCGCGTGCCAGCCCATCGAGTGAGATAGAGGTATCGATTATTTTTATGTCTATAAGAGGCATAGGATGTTTTTATAACAAAAAACCAATAATTCCAAGTGCCAAAATAATTGCTCCGCGTGCCACTTTGGGCACGCGTGCCATAGGTTCACCACCCCCGTCCTAGGCCCTTGACTTAGAGAAAACTTCTCTCTTGCCCCTACCAGATCCTGGGCCTCAAAGGTTCAGCCTCATGTTTGCAAGGGATGCGTTTCCTCATGCATTTTGCAGTGGGCAGCATGAATTTTAGCATGTCTTAGAATTCAGAACTGGAATTTTGGAATTTCAGAAATCTAGGACTTGAGATTCTAAGCATCTCAGAATCTAGAATTTTGGAGGCTCAGAGCACAGAAGGTGAGAGCTGCCAGGTAGTTCAAGGACATCTAGTCTAGTGGGTTTCAAATCTATATAAAGTAACAGAACCTGTCTCTGAAACACCAAATAAACCTCCCCTGGGAGCCCAGGACAGGGAGCCACTGAAGGCTGAGCCTGTTGTTGGAGCTGGGTGGCAGCTTCTGAGACCCTTCTACTTGCCTGTCCACCTCATTTCCCACTACGCAGCCCCAGGACACTGTGGTCCATGCACTTTAATTGAGGAATTGAGGTGCTGAGACCCAGAGGGAGGGGGCATGGATTTGCCCAAGGTCACCCAGGGAACCTGAGGCAGAGCCAGCTCCGGTCTCTCCCCACCTGGGCTCTGACTCCTGTTGCCCCTGCTGCTGCCAGGCTGGGCACACACGGATGAGTTGGCGCTGGGTCTCTGGGCTGCTGGGAGCTGATAAGCAGGATCCAGGGAAATGAGGGAGAACTGGCCGGGTCTCCTTGTCTGAGGTCAGGCACCAGCAGGAGACTCTTCCAATGAGCCTGGGGGTGGGCATGCTGACAGTGGGAAGTGGTGTGTGTGTGTGTGTGTGTGTGTGTGTGTGTGTGTGTGGCCTGTCTAGGTTGCTAGGCTCTGATTTTTCCCTTCCCCAGTCCCTGTATAACTTGATAAGACAAAGTATTCTGAACAATCACTTGTTGACTAATTGCTATGTGCCAGGAGCTTCACACATATCACCTATTAGGATGTTAGTTAAGCACTTACGTCTGGTCAGCCTTTTGACACCTTGAATTTAGCCCAGTGAGAGTAGGCTGACCATTTGAAACAGGACAGTAGTGTTGTTTTCTGTCCCATTTAAAGTGTGCCCAGTTAGCCTACCCAGGCCAGGTCAGACCCCCTTGCTCTCTCTGCCTCAAGAGTCTCCTCCCCACCTCTGCCCTCCCTTCCCTTCCCTCTGCAGCACTTTCTTTTCCTGCACTTTTTCATTCACTTACTTGCAGTGCTTGGCTTAGTGTTTATCTTTCCTGCTGGATTGAACACTCTAGTGCAGAGAAAGTTCTGTCTTGTTGGCTGTGTAGCCCAGAGAAGAGCCCGGCCATGCTTCCTGTTGCCCACATCTCACTCAGCCCCGTGCAGGGAGCGTAGTATTGAGCTCACTTGTTTAGAGGAGGGAATGGATGCTCACAGAGGTGAGGCTCTTCCACTTATTTCCCGCATGTGTTGATGACTCAATTCAATGAAATATTTATCGAGAGACTGACTATTAACGTGCTGGACACTGTCCTGAGCCCAGGGATCCAGCGATGGGCAAAAAGGACAGGTGCTATCCTCTTGTGTTTGTGACAAGTGGGGAGTCTGGCAGGAAACTAGAAGGAGCACAAATGGATAATTGCAAGTTGTGAAAAGAACAGGGTAACTGGGAGGAGGGCAGAGAGAGGGTACAAGGGAACATCCTGCAGCTGGCCATTGTGGGGGATTGGCCAGGGACACAATTTGAAGTCATGACATTCGAGCTGATACCTCCGCTCCAGGGCCTCTGTGACCAGCTACAGGGCCATGGACCCTCTCCTCTGTCCCTGGGGGATGGGACATGCTGAGTGACCTCGAGGCAATCTCTTGTCCTGGCTAGGCCTCAGCCTTCCACCCTCCTCTCTCCTTCCTTACCCCAATCTGCAGCATTTCCTTCTGGAAAGCCATTCTTTGGGGTCCCTGCTGATAGGGAGATGTCGGGGTGGGTAAAGGGAGGACCCCTGGATATGCCTGGGTGGGGCTCAGGAAGGAGCTAGCTCTGGGGTCTGGGGCCTGCTCTGGACTGCACTAGTAACCTCCAGGACATCCCAGGCAGATCATGACGTCTGAGGCTCAGCTTCTTCACCTGGGAAGCCGGAACCAGAGATGCTCGGCCTCCTCTCTGGGGTGCTTTACGCTCACATCAGGGCTCTGCTCGGGGTGCCTGTGAAGGGCTCCTTTTGGACCCCACACCCAGGAGCAGTCTGGGTGGGTGAGGGTGGGTCCAGGTTTGCCCTGGAGTCTTCTCCACCCTGCTACCTCCCTGCCCCTGCTGCTTGTTCTGTCCCAGGCACAGGTGAATGCAAGGGGCGGGCCCCCTGGGACAGGGACCTGCAGGCCTCAGCAGCTCTGGGGCTGGGGGAGGGGGCTGTCTGCAGGGTGAGTGTTGTGTGTGAGTGTACACATCTGTATGCGTGTATGTGTATGTATCTGTATGAGTGTGTCAGTGTGTTTAAATATGTGTGTCTGTGCATGTGTGTCTATGTCTGTATTTGTGAGTGTATGTGAGGAATGTGTGTGTGTCTGTGTGTCTGTGTATCTGTGAAAGCTCCACCTTCCCTCTGCTTTGCTCAGTCCAGCAGCAGGCTCAGGGAAGGTTCCAGAAGGGGCCTCAGGTTCTGGTTCTCAGCAACTGAGCCTGGACAGCCCTTGGGACAAGGAAGGCCCTTCTGACATGCCTGGTCCCCGGGCAGCCCCCGCCCAGCCCAGAAAGCACCAGGCCCCTCCCTGCTAGCTGGGTGCTGCCCTGGGCCTGGCCTTGTGGAAGGAAGGACCATGGGCCCGACTGTGCTGTTCTCTTTGCATGCTGCCAGGAGGGACCACTATGCCTACTCCTACTACCCGTAAGTAGCTCCACTGGCCTTGGGGACCGACCCATCCTGAGAGCCCCTGTTCCCACCCCTCTGGCTGGGCTTGGGCTCCCACACCCCTGCCTGGCCTGGCCTCAGCTCCTCCTCCATGGCCACCTCTGCTCTGACTCCTCCCTGTGCTGCCCCCTTGCATGGGGGCCATGAACACTGGCTCTGAGGTCAGTCTCAGGTTCAGACCTGGGTCTGCTGAGTCACCCAGGCAGGTCACTTACCCCCCCCTGAGCTTCCATGTCCTCTCCCCCCTGAGGCAGCCCCTTGTGTTCCTGAGCCATTCCTGCTGGGCAGGACGTCCTGACATCAGACCACAGTGCACGTCCAGGACGGTCCTCAGACAGGCCCCACTCTGGGGTCCACAGTGCAGAGAGCATTCAGGTCATGAGCAGCCCCTTCTCCACCGGTGGCCCCAGGCTCTTCAGACCCGCCATTTCCTGGGCGCTTCCTGTGGGCTCAGTTCTGTGCACAGAATCCTCCTACCAGCCCTGAGAGGTAGGAACTCTGATCCCATTTTACTGATGAGGAAACTGAGGCTCAGGCAGGCGAAGGGACCTGTCAGAGGCCACAGGGAGGGCAGAGCTGGATGACCTCCCAGGCCCCCATCTGACTCCATGGCCTCCTGATGCTACTGGGTCTTCTCTGACGCTGCAAGCCTTCTAGAACCTTCCCCCCCACCTGTTTGTCCTCCCTCCTCACAGACAGAGTGGGCTTAGATGGCCCTGGGTCAGCCCAGAGGACAGTGGTCTCTTGCCTCCCCCCCCACCGCCGACCCTCTACTTGCATCGATGTCACCCAGTGTCACATGAGCTTTTGCAGCAACCACACCCCTGTCACCTCACGTGGAGCCTCCTGCTTGGCTTCCACAGGAACTGCTGACCGGGCCCTTCTCCGTCCCACTCTACGCGCGCAGTTAGCATCTGAGCTGAAATGCAGCACTTTTGCAAGTGCCCGTATCACAGTCCATCTGCTGAATGTCACCCTGACACCAGCAGGGAGGCCCGCAGGGTCCGTGTCCCTCCGGGCTCTGTCTCGTGCGGGTCCTGCTGGTGGGTGTGTGCAGTCCTTCTCCCAAGGCGGCTGGGGGCCTGGGTGGGAGCAGAGCCCTGGGGCTCTCCCCTGGGGACGGCCTTCCACACAGTGTCCCCTCTGCCAGGGTCTCCTTGGCACCGCTGTGCAGCCGGCTGGCCCGGCTCTCCTGTCTGTCTTTGTGTTTTTCTGTTGTGTTTACATGTCCCTCCCTCTGTCCCTTACCCCTTCCCCGTCTTCCTCTGTATCCTCTGAAGTCTCTTGCCTGTTTCTTCCCTCCTCGTCTCCCTTTCCTTCCCTTCCTTCCTCCTCTATCTTCTCTTTGATGTTGATGGTCAAGGTGACAGCCACAGAGGCCTCTCCTCACCTGTCTCGGAATGGGTCTGGCTCTGTCCTGGGTCACAGTGAGGACGAGGCCCAGTGTGTGGCTGGGGCTGTAAGTAGGAGGCCTGTCTTGTCCAGCCAGGGAAGGCTGTGCCCACCTCAGTGCACAGTGTCGTTGGTCCCCAGCGTGGACACAAGCCGCCTGTGCACAGGAAGGAGATGATGGTCCTGGCAGAAGGGGCCTTCACAAGTTATCCTGTCCCCAGTCCCGGCAGCTCTTGAGTCAGGACAGGCTGATTAGAGCTTACCTGTCTGGGAAGATCCTTTCGTTGGCCTCTCCACCTCCGTGACAATCAGTGTCCCTGAGCTCTCATAACCTGGAAGGCCCTTCTCCGGTCTACCTCACATCCTGCACGTTATAGAGCCCAGCAAGTGAGTGGTTCTCTGGTCTCCTTCCTTCCTGGTGGCTGGGCCTCTGCTCTTCCGTCTCAAGCAGGTCCCAGGTCATTTTCCCTCTTCCAGTTGCTTGGGCCATGAAGCTCTGTCTCTTGCCTCCCCATGCTGTTCTCCCTCCCACTCTCCTCGTTCCCTGGAGTCACAAATGGCTGTCCTCATTTGTAAGCTGGGCTGGAGGCTGGGGCCGGGCAGGGGCCTTTCCAGAAGCTCTGCCCTCTCTGCAGGGACGGGGCCTCACGTCTGCTCTCTCTGCTGCTTCTAGCAGTTGCATAGACTGCTGGCCAGTGGCAGGAGTATGGAGCATGGGCGGATCTCATTACAAGTCTAGTGTGGCTGGTGGTGGGACCATCCCCGAGCTTTGGGGGTTAAGGTAGCCATGGCTGGAGTTCATTCTGGGCCGAGGAGGACTTGTGAGCACTGGCTGAACACTAACCAGACCTCTGCCAGGAAGGAAGCGTGTGGTCCATTTCATTGCAGGAAAAAAAGGAGTTCTCAGGGCAGGTGTCTGGTGAGGACAGGGGAGAGTGGGATGGGTAGGGGGCATGCTGGGGCTAGAGCGGGGACAGTCATCTCCTGGCTATGATACCAGGCCCCGAGTGACTTTTCCTCCTGTTTCCTGAGCCTTTGGGGCTAGGTCCCAGTGCAAGGCCACTGCTGCTTCATGAGGGACTCTCAGCAAGGTCCCTAGAATAGGGTCCCTGCTGGGTCTCTTTAATGGGGAGGCAGCAGCTCTTTGGGTCTGATGAATGAGGGATGGAGGCAGAGACCCTTCAGCCTCCAGAGATGTTTCTAAAGTGGCTCCTGGCCTCAAGGCCCCTGATTGCTGGGCTTCCCCATCCACCTCTGGGCACTGTCCTACCCAGCTCAGCACCCACGTCTCCTGTTAACCCCGCTACAGGAAGCCGGTGAACGTGACCAAGGCAACCGTCAACTACCGCCAGGAGAAGACTCACATGATGAGTGCCGCGGACCGGAGCTTCACAGACCAGAGCACCCTGCAGGAGGATGAGCGGCTGGGCCTCTCCTTCATGGATGCCCATGGCTACAGCCCCCGGGGTGAGTGCCCGGCCCTCAGGCCCCTTCCTTGTGGCTCTGGGGAGCCCCCCACCCCAGATGAATTCTGTAACACCCGAGCCAAAATGGAAGCATCAATTGTGCAACTGCTGGGAGCCAGCACTGGCCCTAGAAATGCAGGGAAGGCACAGGTCTGACCTTTGTCCTGGAGGAGCTGTGGGAGACTTAGAGAGACTTAGAGAGACTCATACAGGAGGACTACGAGGCCACTTGTGTTAATTGTGGGAAGTGCCCCAGGGACTCAGAGGAGGGTGTGATGCTGTGTGATCAGAGGGCATCAGAGCAGTGGCCTGGCTTATGGAGTGCCTGCTGTGCAAGAGGCAGAAGACCAGTGGCTAAGAGGAATTGCCCAGAAGTAAGACAGACCTGGGTTGGCATCTCAGATCCCCCATAGCTGTGTGATCTGGGACAAGTTGCTTAACCTCTCTGGATGTTTGCTTTGTCATATATACAATGGGATAAAGATCATCTCTGCTGATCGAGGCTGCCTGAAGACTAAATGAGATCATGTATGTACATCATTAGCGCTGTGCCTGGCGTGCAGGAAGAGTATGTCCTAGGAGCCTGTCATAAGGCACTTCACACACCTTTTTAATTCTATTTAGTGCTGGTTTGTATAAAAGAAAATATAAAGTTTATGAAGATCATAAAGTCATGAAAATACGACAGACACCGGTGAAGACCACTGGTGAGTTAGAACATCATCTAAGTGTGCCCCTTTCATGTCTCCTGCCTCCTTAGATGCAAATATTCACCTGAAATTTGAGTTTATGACTTTCTTGACTTTTGGGGGGTAGTCTTACCATATGTGCATGTATCCCCAAACAGTGCATTGTACAGTGCAACTCCACAGTTTTGCTCGTTTTTGAGTTTTATCAAAATGAAATCACACTCCACATTTTTCAACTCCACATCCTGTTTTTAACATTTCCCCAGGTGGCTGTTTTGCTGCTGTTCACTTATTTTCTCTGCTATATAGTTTTTCTTTGTTCGAGTGTACTGCAGTTTATTTCTTTCTGCCATCCATGGACGCTTGCTTTGTTTACAGTTTTCTCCTTACTACAAACGAGGCTGCTGTGAACATTCTGAAATAGGTCTCCACATGCTTCTGCTGAGGAGGTTCTAGAAGTAACACTGCAGGGTCATGGAGCTCTGTGCTTGTTCCACTTTACAGGACAGTGTCAGGTTGTCTTTCCAAGTAGCTTTACCTGTGGTTGTGCCCAGCAGCACTGTATAAGAGTTTCCATTGCTCAGGAGCCTGGATGGCTCAGCAGGTTAAGCGCTCGCCTTGCAGCCTTGGGGTCCAAGGATCGAATCCCAGTCCCGGCCTGTGCGGACCTCTATGCTGAACTGGGGTGTACTTCCCATGCGGGAGGCCCCAGTTCAGCCCCCAGTTTGCTGGAGCATGCCTCATTTGCTGGAGGCCCCCGGCCCGGTTCCCACCCTGTGCAACCCGGCCCACCTGTGTGGAACAAAACCATGTTAAAAATTAATGATGTACATCTGTGAAGACTGCTCTGGGCCCTCCTCCTTCTCTCTGTCTCTCTGTCAAAAACAATAAAATAAATCTTAAAAAAAAAAAAAAAGTTTCCATTGCTTTACATCAAAATCAGAATTTGCCAGCCTTCTTCACTTTTGCCAAACTAGTTTGCATAAAATGGTAATTCTCGCTAGTCTTAATTTGCATTTCTCTGATTACTAATGAGATTGAACATTTCACATCATTATTGGCCATTCAGGTTTCTTCTTCTATGAAATGCCTGTTCATATCTTTTATATAATTTTCTGTGCTTTTCTTAGTGGTTTTAAAAAGTTCTTTATATATTAAGGATGATAATCATTTGTGACTTATGAATTGCAAATATCTTCTCTCAATTTGTGACTCATCTTTGCAGGCTATTTATAAGTGTCTTTGGATGAATGGGTTTTTATTTCAATTTAGTCAAGTTCATCAATCTTTTCTTTTTAGGCTTCTACTTTTTTGTGTTTTCTTAAAGAATTCCTTCTTATGCAAAGTTATAAAATATTTTTTATTTTTTCTTAATCTTTTAATATTTTGCATCTCACATTTAAATCTTTATCCATCTGTAACTGATTTTTTATGTGTGATATGAATTAAGCACTTTATTTTATTTATTCTATAGGGAAAACCAACTGTCCCAGCATTAGTAATTATACTTCACTATTTCACTACTGATTTGCAGTGTCACCCTGATCATACATTACATTTCCATATGTATGTGGATTGTGTTTTGACTCTCTATTGCCTCTCCTTGGTTAATTTGGTGATTTCTGTGCCAACACTACATTGTCTAATTTCTGTAATCGTCTAAGTCTTGATATCTGAAACATTAAGCCTTCCCAACTTTGTTGTTCATCAAGGATGTCTTGGCTACATTTGTTCTCATTCTCTGTGTTATAAATATTAGAATTATCTTTTCAAGTTCCTTAGAAAACATTTTTTTTCTTAAGATTTATTTTTATTTATTTTTTTGACAGAGAGGGAGACAGAGAGAGAGACAGAGAAAAAGGGGAGGGCCCAGAGTAGTCTCCATAGTTGTATGTCATCAGTTTTTGACATAATTTCATTCCACACAGGTGGGCAGGGGGCTGTACAGGGTGGGAACCAGGCTGGGGGCCTCCTGCATGGGAGGCTTGCTTGGCAAGAACTGAACTGGGGTCCACACCCCAGTTCAGCATATGGGTTCACCCAGGCAGGGGCCGGGATTTGATCCTTGAATCTGGGGCTGTAAGATGAGCGCTTAACCGCTGAGCTATCCTGGCATCTCCAAAAACTTGGTTGAATGGATTTGAATTGAATGTATAGATTAATTTGGGGAACACTGACATTTTATGATACTGTCTTTCCATTTACGAATACGTTATATATCACCTCATTTATTTAGGTCTTAAATATTTTTCAATAATTGTCTTCATAAAATCAGGTACATCTTTTGTTAGATATAGCTTCTGGGCCCTTACATTTTTGCTTTCCTTTGCAAAAGGTACATTTTGTTGTTGTTGTGTGTGACAAAATATATGTAACATTAAATTTACCATCTTAACCATTTTGAAGTGTACAGTGCAGTGGTATTAAATACATTCATAATGTCGTGCAACTATCACTACCATCCTTCCCCATTGCTCTTTTTATCTTGTAAAATGGAAACTGCACTCATTAGACAATAACTCTCCCTTCTCCACTTCTTCCCAGCCTCTGGCAGCCACCATTCTACCCTCTGACTTTATACTTTTGACGACTTTAATTACATCATATAAGTGGAATCACATAGCATTTGTCTTTTTGTGATTAGCTTATTTCACTCAGTATAATGTCCGTAAGGTGCCTTCTCTTTGTCTCGCCAGGCCCCACACTAGTGTGGCCTCGACTTCCTTCTTTTCTTTTTCAAACAGTTCAGGCCAGATGTTTTGTGGCTTAGAACAGAAAGCCATGTTGATTTTGATGCATCCTCAGTATGCAGATTTTAAAATGGGAACTCATCACACTGAGTCAATGGTGACAGGCCGGCTGTGAAGCCACAAGGATATGCCCAAGATGTTGGAATGGGCCCTCACGGTCTCTGAAATCCTGCCCATGGAAACCCTCAGACCCTTCTGGGCCCTGGCCATTTGGAGCTCTTGACTCCTATGGGTGCCAGTGGGTTCTGGCCACACGGTTTGTCAAATAAGTGCCAGGTTCTTTTATCACCACAAATGCAGCTTTATCAGGAAGAGGGAAACAGGAAACAGGGTGGACGGCAGGACCTCAGAGTCACATGGGTCTAAGTTTGTATCCTAATGAGCAAGTAACTTGACCTTTCTGGCCCTCAGCTTCCTCGTTTGGAAAGGGGAATAATAACAGTGCCTATGTCATAGGTGTAGTCTAAGGATTAAATGACTTAGGAATCATGCCAGGCACATAAAAGCACTCAATATTTAGCTATTACCACAGGCTGTATTTCTTTAAAGAATGCTAACTGCAAATGGTGAAGGAAAAGTATAGCGTGCTACTTGATTGCGTCACCAGGACCCTGCCTTCATCGGAGGGTGCATGGGAGTCAGGGAAAGGGCCCATTTTGAGGAAGGTCTGAGGATCCTCATTCTCAGATAAGGAAACTGAGGCCCAGAGAGGTCAAATGGCTTGAATTTGTATTCAGATCCTTCTGACTCCAGACCCAGTGTTTATCTCTCTGGCCCTCAGCCCTCCCCCACAAAACAGCTGTCTAGTGGTTACTTGCACAAGATGTCCCACCATCATGATGGAGCCGGAGAAAGCCTGGGAGAACCCATGGGTGCTGACCTTGAAGCTGAGGGCTGGCTCTCACCTTCCTTCCTCTTTCTCCTCCCTTTCAGAGGTTGGCAGCTGTGGGCAAGCTGGTCCTTGTAGGGAGAGGGGTAGAGCAGGGGAGACAGACAGAGAGAGAGAGAGAGAGAGAGAGAGAGAGAGAGAGAGAGAGAGAGAGAGAGAGAGAGAGAGAGTGTATGTGGGAAATCCCATGGGAATTCATAGGCAAGGAGAGCAGGACCCATCTTCTCTGGACCCAGGAAATGGAGGGTCCTCTTGGCAACATCATTGTTCTCATTGTTCATCATCCCGTCGTCTTCGGGTGGACTTTGTAGAATACCTGTGTCACTCTCAGGCTCAGCTGGAGGCCACCCAGATTTGGCTCTGGCTTCCTGTCAGAATCTCAGCCGGGTGGGATTTTTGCTTGTCTTCAGCTGTTGCAAGATGATTCATGCCTCTTTGTGAGGGTGGGCCAGGGCTGCCGGTCCTCCCGGGTCTCTGGGATGAGCTGTTGGGTTCCCCGCCACCTCCTTTGCCCCTTCTCCGCTTGGAGAGCCCTCTATAGAGCTGTGGCAAGGTTTCCACAAAGAGCACTGGACCCCTCTGTCTGAGTTCTTTGAACCAGCAGAAATCCCTTTTCTTGAAATCTTTGTCTTTGGTTGTTTGTTGTAGATACTCTTCAGAATTGTCAGGTCCTGGACCAAGACCCTACAGCACAGAGGGATGGAAAGGCCCCCTTGCCAGCCAGCTGCCCTGGCATTCAGGGGTTTCAGCCTTCCCTGGAAACTACTAATCATGTTAGCCACCATTGGCAGGTGCTCACTATGTTCCAGGCGCTGGGCTGGGTGCCGTGTATATTTATATTATCATGTTTAATATTTACATCATCATTTTGGAGAGTAACAGTTTTTATCTTCATTTGATATGTGAAAACGGAAATTTAGAGAGAGTCAGTAACATCCCCAAGGTCATGTGCAGAGCTGGGATTTGATCTTACGCTTGTCTGACTCCAAAGCCTGTCTCTTAATCACCACATTACACTGTGATCCCCTGGGATGTTCCATAAAACAAAGCTCTCCATGGTGAGAGACGGTGGTGAAACATTGCTATTTCCACCCATCTCCTGGAGATTTAGGATGCACACTACCATGTTGGAAGCCCCAAGAGGCCTTCCAGGGAAAACAACCTACTTATTTTTTTCTAAAACCAGAATTTCAAAGATTCCCTTAAAACATAGAAGCCCTCCTGGTCCTCCTCCTCTTCCTGTATTTCATAGGATGCCACTCAGGCCTGCGGCACGACTAGCCTTTTTTGGAACATGCTTTAGCACTACACGGGGCAAGGCTCATGAGTTTCCTCATCTATAGAATGAAGGGTTCGGGGCGTCCGGTTATGGTGGTGTGACCAGTGCTTGACATGCTCCTCCAGCTGTAAGCAACCAGAAATCCGGATAAAAGATGAGAAATAATTGTTTTCAGACACTGGGTGACAGGCAGCTCAGGACTGATTTCCGAGAGCAGAGAAACAAATGAGGTGAGCCCTGCCTTCAAATTGCCTTTCTGCCTGGAGCCAGTTTTCAAAACGTGGCACAGAGAGAGGGGAACCACGCTGGGCCCAGCAGTGTCCTGATGTGAGGGGACAGGGAGGGATCAGAGTTGGGGGGAGGTGAGCTGTGCAGGGCTCTGTGCTGGTGCTGATGCATTCATTCTGTTAGTCATGAGTAGGAATTAGAGGCCAGCCACCAGACACGTCTCCCCAAGGAGGGTCATTTCAGCTGGATGAGTATGAGTTCACCAGCAAAAACAGGCGAGTGGCATTGGAGGCAGAGGGAACAGCATGTGTGAAGGCAGAAGAAAGGGAGGAGGCTGGCATGGAGGCCCCATTGGGAGCTCCCCACCTGCTCTTGCCAGCTCAGACCTGGGCACAGACAGCTGGGAGAAATGGGGAGGGCTGGCCTTGAATAGGCCCCTGCATCCTACCCACGACAGCAGGAGGGAAAGGAGTGTCAAGTGTGTGCAAGTGAGAGTTCCAAGGGGGGTGCGACTGAGTGGGGCTGTTTTCTCAATGCCATGATCTCAGGGGCCACGGTGGGATGCCCTTTGGGGTGCTGAGCAAACGATTTGAGGAATGGATGGGTCTGTGGGGAGGGGACAGGGAGGGGTGGGCGCTGTGACTGGGGGGAGGGGATAGGGAGGGGTGGGCGCTGTGACTGGGGGGGAGGGGATAGGGAGGGGTGGGCGCTGTGACTGGGGGACAGGGGATAGGGAGGGGTGGGCACTGTGAACCTCTCTCCCTGCTCCCCGATTGGCTGCGGCCGCTGCACAGGCTGACAATGGAAATGCTTGCACAGGAGAAACGCCTCTCTTCAGGTGCCTGGTGCTAATCTGCAGAGGGGGTGGCGGCAGCGCATTTGGGGGTGTGCTTGTCTGTGAATGGGGGTGATTGCTGGGAGTTGCCAGTGTTCCAGATTGTGCCCTGCAAGACGGGGAGGGAGGAGGGGG
>PVKE010003233.1:0-74079 GCA_004027555.1 Craseonycteris thonglongyai
GATCAACTCTGCCTCCAAATATAGCCTGGGTCTTCTACTTCTCTCCCTCACCACAGCTTTCATTTCATTCTAAAGCCATCATCACCCTCACTTGGCTCACTGTAAGTGTCCGCTCTCTGGTCTCCCTGCTTTCACTCTCACACTGTCTTATCCATTGTCCTCAGAGCAGCCAGTGCAATCTAACAAAAAAAAAAAGGAGGGAGGGGCATATTATGACACTGCCCTCTTTAAGATCCTCCAGTGGCTTCTGTTGTACTTAGAATGAGATCCAAACTCCCTTCTCTGGCCCCTGCCTATCTCTGAGATCTTTTCTCCTACCACTTTTCCTTTGTTCTTGCTGACCTTCAGCCCCAGGATCATGTCAAGATCATTCCTGTCTGAGCTTTTGCCTTTGCAATTCCCTCCACCTAGAATACTTGTCCCTCCAGTTTCCTATGCCTGACTCTCATCCTTCAGGTCTCCGCTCAAAAGTGACTTTCAAAGACCCTCCTTATTCCGAGTCACCATCTAGCATACTTCCCTGATTCACTGTACTTCACAGCACCTATCTGACCTGAAATTCCATCATTTAAGTTGATTGGTGTTTGTTTCTCCCACTGTAACAGAAGTTCCAAAGAGAACTGGGATTCTGATTTACTCGCCACAGCATCCCTGATGTATGTGCGCAAGCACAGGTTGATGCATGTACAGCATGTTTACATATGTGTGTGTGCGCCCTATCAGTAAGTTGTCTGAGGTTAAAATCACATCTTTTCCATCATCTTTTTACCTTGTATATAGTAGGTACTTAATAAGTATCTGTGGATAGTCATTAATGCATACTTTGTTTTCTTCAAAATATAATTAAAATGGGCAATATTTTTTTTTTGTCTGATTAAAAAGTATCTGTCCTTCCCCCAATCATTTACTACAAAATACGCTATTTTAAAAAATCAGTGTTTCCCAGGATTTTTGAGCTGTTCTGACCATTTTCATGGAAGTGAGAAGGCGGGGCAGTTTCACAAAGCATTCTTTTATTGGGCTTTCACTTAATGCTTTTCATTGTCCTGAAAACACATACTGAAAACATTCCACTTGCTCAGTGCAGACATCCTGAAAACTCTCAAACATCACTGAAAAAAATTTTTAAATGCCACAAAAGCAACTGTTCCCTGAATCTTTTTTTCTTTTATAATCAAGGAACATTTTTTTCAGCTTGCCCTGAGGCATCTATTATTGCTTGTTAGAATCTGGGGTCTTGCAACTAGAGTTGCTCTGTTCTTTTATAACAGCAGGTTACATTAACTTTCTTCAATTCATACATTTTCAATACCATAGAATGTTATAAATTGCTTACAAGACTACAATAAGTAAAGTCAAAAGTATTTCCTTGGAGCTTCTCCTCCCCCCATTCTTTTAAACTCTCACCTGAAATTTGAAAGTAAATAAATAGTATTTCAGTGTTCTAATTCTTTTTTAGTTACTACGATAACTTCTTAAGAAATTAAACTTTTTCTTAGTTTCAAGCATAATATATGCTTGATCTGTTCTCAGAAAAATGAACCTGTGCAGTAGAAAGTGAAATACTATACTTGTCTCCACTGGCATGAGCAGCGCTTCCTAGCAGCCTTCTCCAGTCTTTGCCATCTCTCTCTTCCTTTCTTGGTCTTTACTACCCCACTGGCCTGTTGAAGGTAAATGATCTAAGTGTTCTAAGTCCTTAAAAAGGAAGATGTTGATCTTAAAAAAAACAAACAAAAAAAACCCCTCTCTGATTACAGAGATTTTTGGACTGACTTTTTCATCCTGATACTCCATCGATTGTGAATACTCGAAATGTCATGTATCATGATGTATCATGTACATGGATGGAATAAGTAGATTAACATAGGAGTTAATGAAATGAAAGTTACTCATAAAATAAGAAAAAATGTGCTTTATTCATAACAAAAATCCCACCACAAATAAAATAATATTTCTATTAAAATTTTATTGCTGTTTTCTATCACTTTGAATCTGAAATTGAATGGAAATCATCATTAAAGGTATGTATGCAGAAATCAAAATGATCCACAATGTAATGTCGGTAAGTGCACATAAAAATGACCATAAATGTAGTGATTTGATACTTTACATAAAAGTAAAGTGTAATGTTGCTGTAAGATAACTACAGTTGGGGAAGCCAGGATGGCTCAGTGGGTTAAGCGCTCACTTTGCAGCCCCTGGGACCGAGGATCAAATCCTGGCCCCAGCCTGTGTGGACCCATATGCTGAACTGGGGAGTGCCCCCAGTTCAGTTCTCACTGGGGTGAGACCCCGGCCCAGTTCCTGCCTGTGCAGCCCCACGCCCACCTGTGGAATGAAACTATGTGGAAAAACCAATGATGTGCAACTATGGAGACTGTTCTGGGCTTTCCCCTTTCTCTCTGTCTCTGTATCTCTCTCTCTCTCTCTGTCAAAAACAATAAAAATAAATCTTTAAAAAAAAAGATAACTATAGTGGCACTCCTGGCTATGTTTGGAAAACTTTAACTTTAGTAACACTTTAAAAAGGGAAGAAGGTACATCCTTATAGAAAAACACAGGTTTAATAAATCTTAAAATTTATTTTACAGTCAGTATTTTGAAAATGTAGTAGCTGATAATCACATCAATTCTTTTGGTTTCAGTTTTAATGGTTTATATAGAAACAGGTATAAAGAAAAGTTTCTCAGAAAGATGGAATTGTTGATTGTTCATTGGATATATAAAAACAATGCTGGCTCAAAAGCAGCCAAGTGGACAGCTGCAATGCTGTACCCAGGGGAAATACTAAGCAGGCATAGCACAAATCAATAATTAACAAAGCAGATGCACAAAGCTTGATGAGGATGATTAATTGCATAGGCAGGGCTGGTAAAAGGAGCTTGTAACAGTACCAGTTTTGTAAGAAATTGGATAAACTCTTTGTATTCATGAATCTGTTAACAAGAGCACTTCAATGCCTACCTAATAGTATGTGAAGAATATCTTTTAAAAATGCTTTAAGTTGATATGCAACTCTAATACTTATTAGTAAAGATATTTAGAAATTAAAGTGATCCACTTTGAAAAATATTGGTAAGAAAGAACATAAAAATAATTTTGAAAGTAAAGGCAGGCTAAATACAGTGGCATCAGACTTTATTTTTGGAATTCTTAAGTTTAAGAATGTGGAAGAGGGTGGTATACCTGTAGTATGTATCATTTTCTAATGTGTGTGTGTGTGTGTGTGTGTGTGTGTGTGTGTGTGTGTGTGTGTGTATAAAACCTTGCCTACTAGTCAGTAAGTTTCTTGAGGATAAGTATCATGTCCTTTAGGTACTCTAAAAGTACTAAGCCCAGTGCCTTGTATATAAATACCTATGGAAAGAATAAAATAATATATTTTGTTTTCTTCAAAATATAATGAAAATGGATAATCTGATTAAGCATGCTTTAGTAAAAGCATTCAGAGTAATTGGTTAAATAGATACTGACATATGACTTGTAAAATCTTTTAATTTTTTTTTTAATAGAGACTTCAAAAACTAGAAATTTGCAGGAGTAATACATGCATTTATTGCATACTTAGAAAGTGGGTTTCAGAGTTTTAGGTATATAAGGAAGCCAAGGAAGGCATATAAGGTTCATTTACAGCCTTTTTGATTAGGACATATGTTGCAAGAACTGCTCTTATGAATACAAAGGATTCGTTGCCTATTACTATATCAAGTGCTTTGACCTGAGGACTTTTTTCTTTGTCTACATGCCCATTTTATATCATTCTGTTTTCTCTAAAAGGAAGCTATTGAAGTGTTTTTTCTCAGGAGTGGTATTATCAGACTTTTTAACATGATCATGCTGGCCAGTAAGTTTTGGGAATAAAGGGAAGAAGGCAAAAGTAGAAATACAGCAATCATTTAGGAGCCTCTAGCTATAATCCAGACAAAGGGTGGTAATAGAATGAAACAGAATGGTGGTAGTGGTAATAGTGAGAAGTAGTTGGATTCTTGATATATTTTGAAGATAGTGTTCCCAGGATTTTCTGACATGTTAGGCTGTGAAGTCATCCACTATTTGTGATACAATTAAGTTTCCACTGTTCCTTCCTAATTGATGAAAAAAGACACATTCTCACAAGTTGTCATTCTTAAGAGTATGATATTCCTGACATTTTTCAACTTTCTTTTGTTCCTGAGTTTGAAAACACATCCCAACTATTTCTGTGTCCTATCTCAACCTCGAAGAAGTGTAGAGAAACTGTGGCTCTGAAAATGACAGTGCCTACATCATCTTATGAGCTCCTAGACTGGAAGCTCCATGAGACTTCTTTCATTTCCCTTATGTCCTACGGCCTGTCTCAGAACCTTGCACACATTAGGTGCAATGGTATAGTCTACATTTCCCATGAAATAATAAAACAAAGAACATTCAGCCCTACCAATAGCACAATCATAAATTAAAATTTGTAATTTAGTGTTAAGGATATTATGCTGTGGTACTTAAATGATAAGTGTATTTGGGCTTCCGCAACTAAGTAAGGTGCTCCTTATTACCAGTTGAACCTAAAGTTGTTTTAGCTGTTCAACACCTTGTAAGTTAATTAAAGGGCAGAGGAGACTGGTTTTGCAACTTGCACCTGGGGCTGTTTCGTGTCACACCACTCACTTGTGAAGCTACTGCAGTTAAACCCTCCTGCACGGTGCACAAACACCTGTGCAAATTACCAGCCAAGATGAATGCAGCTCACGAGCCCGAGCCTTTCAGGGCCCAGCCCCTGAGCTCGAGGCGCTGGCCTGCGCTGTGCATGTCGGGAGTTGTAGTTCCCCTCGCCGCTCTTCCTGCGAGCCTGGTCGCTGTCGCGCGAGCGCCCCAAGTGGCGCGCAGGCCCTGTGAAGCGCAGCGCGTGCGGACGCCAAGAGCGTTTCCTAGCAACGGGGGGGCGGGGCGGTAACGTCACGGCCGCGGTTCTAAACCCCGCGGGGCTGCCTGGTGTGCGTACCTTTCAGCACCTGCAGGCGGAGAGGAACGCTGCTCACAGCCCTCGGTCCCCATCCGCCTTCACCTGCCCCGGGTCGCTGAGGCCAGCCTTGCCCCGCCCTTGGCTCTGAAGCCCGGGCCGCAGTCTAGAGACGGCCGATCCGGCTCGCTCGCGCCGAGCCCACCGCCCGTGGCCGCGACGGGACGATGCTGGAGTCCATCCGCGTGACGGGTGAGTGCCGGGCAGGGCTGGCCCGGGAGCCGCGGGGGCGACCGCGCAGTAAATTGTGGTCGCTGGTCCTGCCAACGTGCAGCCCCGCTCGGTATCGCTAAACTCCGTTTCAAAGCGTAGTAGGTATGTAACTAAGCATTACACTAGGTTCTCGTTTTCTACAATGCTCAGAAAAATCAGAGCTAACCGAAAGAACACATCTCTATATATCAGTCTAGCTACTGCATATTTGCATGTATGCTTTCATTCTTAAGTCAATGAGGACGTTTTAAGTTGATATTATTAATAGGTCACTTTATAATATATACTATGCCAAGCGTAAAAAAATAGGTTTCAGATCCCAGGTTAGAAAGTTTCCTTTTCTTTATTATTAAAAAAAAATAAGCAAAAACAAAACTGTGGATATTAACATTTAAAAATTATCTTACATAATATTAGAATAATTTCCTAGGCCGTGTTCCTGGCATTTCTGCAAGACAGAGTTTGTGGTAGTCCAGTATTATGACTAAGAACAATAAAGAACAGAGTAAAAGAATATGCCTAATTTTAACACATGTCAAAATAAGGCCAGAATGTTTCACTTTACTATTTTGCAGTACCTAATAGACCAATTTTCTGTGAATTTTTAAATTATAAAACTAAATTCTTTTCCAATGAAAATAGTTATGTTCTTAATTTTATATTATTTTATTTCATGTTATAAAGTGTGATGATTTTCATCAATCATGGTAGTGCTTATTTCATTGTTACTTATGTTGACAGGAAGAATAGACAATTACAAGATCTAAGATCTAAGGGATAACTTAAATTGGCATTGGATTTTTTAAAATGTGACTTGATGTAAATGCTAATCTTTATCTTAAAATACAATGAAATGTCAGAAGTTAAAAATACTGTACCTTCTGTTTACCTCAGTGCAGGTTTCTCAGCCTTGTCGCTGTTAACATTGAATTGGTAGATAATTCTTCGTTGTGGGGTCTGTGCTCTGCATTGTAGAATGTTAAGCAGCACATTCATTCTTACCCCAGTTGTGACAACCAAAAATGTCTTCAGACCTTGTCAAATGTACCCTGGAGGGCAAAATTATACCACATTTGAGGACCACTTCTTTATCTAGGTAGATTCTGTCAAAGTGAAGGTTATTAAATAATGATTTAGATGTAAAATGAGCTAATAATATCCTCAAAGCATAACAATCATAGAGAATATGATTGTGATAGTATTAGAAAGTGGGTATTCTGACCATCTAGTCAGCAATACAAAGTACTCATAGATCTGTTTTTTGATATTCAGAGTTTAAAGTTTAAAGGGATACTTTATAAGGTAGAAGACACACTCCCCTTGAATCAACTCCCTTCTCATAATTTAATGGCAATATACATATCAGTCTAGCTCTGCATGTTGAATACCTTGAGATAGATAATTTGGCAGTGAATTTCCATAGTTCATTAAAAATTCAAATAGCCATTTGAGACCATTCAAGTCTCAAATTTACAACCTCTAAAAATAATTGACCATCACTTCTCAGTTTTTTGGCTAAGATCAAGTATAAAAATAATTGACCAGGTCATTTTTCACAGTCGTTTCTCCATTTCTTTATACTGTACTTGACTAGCTAAAATCATAGTTTGAACCCTCTACCCAACATTTCATTGCCGTATCTGAAAGCCCAATTTGGATGGCCAGAAACTATAAAGAGAGTTTCCCTGAAAACTCTCACCTTTCCCCTTCCCCTCTCACTGTTCCCTCAGTATTGATATCTAAGAAGCCTGTATTCTGGTTAGCAGAAGAACTTGGTTATTTGTGGTGAAAGTACTATGAAATTGTGTTCTTTTTTTTTTTCAAATAGCTATAAATATAGAGCAAACTGATTATTTTTTTATTTCAGGACGAAAGCAATGATGTGTTTCTGAAATCACTTCCTATATCTTACTCACTTTTGACTTATTAGTCATGATTGACTGTAATCTAAGTATGTCGCAGTGGATCTGCTGGTTGGCAGAGTGACATGAAATAACGATGTGTATAGTGTTTGAAATGAAATCAAATCAGAAAGATTTCTGTGCTTTCTCATAGCTTTTTAAGGAAGATAGCCACTAAAATTTTGGTTCTAGAATGTAGAATTAATTACCTAATGTTAAATTTACCTCAGAAATCCAAATTTAGAGTCTAAATATGTTCTCATTTATATTATTCCATGGAGTATTTATGTAGGAGCCAAATACAAATGAATATAATAATGCTGATCATTGATACGGGCTTCTTACTACAGGCCAGCTTTGTCCTTATCACTTAACACATATGAACTTTTTTGTTCCTCGCACCAATACTGTGACGTATATAGTTTATTATCCCATTTTACAGGTAAGGAAACTACAGCACAAAGAAGTTCCTTAACTTGGTCAAGGTCACAGCTACTGATAAATAACCAAGATTCAAATTGAAGAAGCTCTATTCCTAAGCCCATATTGTCAACCATTAGGAAAGTCACAGCACTGTTACAATGACTATATACTGATTTAAGCTACAAAATTCAACATGAAGATCTCATTTAATTTCAATGATACATTAGCTGACAGTTTACTGAAGATGGTTTTTGAGTTTTTATCACAGGGTAGTCTGTAAATTTCTGCCTGGAAAAGTCATATTTTAGTTAACTATGAAATTACTGTTTTCAAAATAGAAAAGAAGATACCTAGTTCATTCACTGAGTAGCAAAATGCTGTCAGAAGCTATATAAGATTATGTTAATTTATGATTTAACATATTTTGTATGTGATATAAGGAGTGATCGATGAATCATCTGGAAATGAAGCTCCTTTGTAGCAAAAGTGAGCATTTAGAAATACTGGAGACCAGGAGTCCCCAACCTTTTTAGCTCTAGGGACTGGTTTCGTGGAAGACAATTTTTCCATCAGCGGTGGGGGGAGCATGGGGGTGGGGAATAATTTGGGGATGATTCAAGTGCATTACACTTATTGTATATTTTCTTTCTATTATTATTATCATTATTACATTATAATATATAATGAAATAATTATACAACTCACCGCTATAAAGCCTGCCACCAGATGCAGCTTAATTGTCAATGGCCACTCACTGATAGGGTTTTGATATGAGTTTGCAAGCAATTGATTTATTATAGTCTCTGTGCAGTCAAACCTCTCTGCTAACGTTAATCTGTATTTGCAGCCGCTCCCCAGCACTGGCATCACCGCCTCAGCTCCACCTCAGACCATCAGGCGTTAGATCCTCATAAGGAGTGTGCAGCCTAGATCCCTCACATGCGCAGTTCACAATGGGTTCACGCTCCTATGGGAATCTAACGCTCCTGCTGATCTGATAGGAGGTGGAGCTCAGGCAATAATACAAATGATGGGGAGCAGCTGTAAATACAGATGAATCTTCACTTGCTGGCTCGCTGCTCAACTCCTGTTGTGTGGCCTAGTTCCTAACAGGCCACAGACTGGTACCAGTCCATGGCCCCAGGGTTGGGGGACCCCTGCTGGAGACAAAAGTCTTCTTAAAGCTAATGTTTAGTGGTGTAGGCACAGACCTGTTTGTGCTACCTCAGTAGTAAGCACCTGCCATTCAAACTTGTCTTCAGCATCACTAATTGTTTCACTTTTTTTATGCCGTTCCGATAAGATCTTTTCTCAACCTTCAGGCATTCAAATCCTGTATCGTTTCTCTCCTCTCAGATACTCTCTTCCCTTGGCTCCTGATCTGGCCATCCTTTCATAAGCAGGGCCATGAATGAGCAAAAACAAGTATAGGTGTCTGTCATGTGGGCCTTATAATTTCAGTGTTGGGAAAGGCTATGATACACACAGATGTAAAACTGCAACCAGGACAAGTGCTTTAAAGAATCTCTAGAGATTTCTTGAACAAGTGATATTTGAACTGAAGAATGAGTAGAAACTAGCAGAGAAGGGAAGGAAGGGCTCTGCAAACAGGGAAAAGAGGTATTGTAGCTGGACAGAGTGGAGTGTGTGGGGGATTGACAAAATGAGAGGAAACTAAAGTGAGTGATTAAGCGGGAACATTGTGCAAGATGGGGCCAGAGAGGGAGAGTGACCTGGCCATGTGGGACCTCATATGACGTGGTTAGGAGTTTGCTTCCATCCTAAATGGAAAGCCATGGGGAAGGAGCCCCCACCCCCCTCTTCAGCACCCTCAGCATATACACTATTGGTTTTACCACAACTAGCATTTTCTAGCACTGTAGGATGCCCTGCATGTTTCTAATTGTACACACACACCGTTTTTGACCAAAAAACTCAACAATGGCACGTTATATAGGATCATTGTTACTAATAAGAGTAACACTGAGGTACTCCTACCTGGACCTGGGGCATTTTTAGGAATCTGTAAGTACAGTAGCGATACCTTTCCATCTCTCTCTTAGTTTTAACTCATAGATGAGAAACTGTATTATGTACTGTTGAGTTTAGAGATGATATCATGAAAAGCTTATTTGTTACAATGCAGACAGTTGGTCAATAAATATGTTTTCAAAGATATTGATTTTTTTATAGACCATTAAAATAATTAAGGTATGAGTTACATTCAGTAACATAAGTCTCAAATGTGTAGCCTAATGAATTTGTACTTAGGTAACTACTGCCCAGAACACGATACAGAACATTTCTAGAACTCAATACCCTGGTACCTCCTCCTATAAACCCTCCCTCAAAGCTAACCACTATGCTGACTGCTAATACGATAAACTTGTTTTACCTGTTTTAATAGATTTATACAGTGTGTACTCTTTTGACCTGGCTCCATATTCTCAATATTGTCTATGAGATTCATCTACATTGTTGCTTACGACCTCAGTTTGTTCTTTTTCATTACAATGTACCGTACAATTCTACTGTATGAATATTCCAGTTTAGTCATGCTTTCAACTGTCAGTAGAGATTATATTATGTAGTTTTAAATGATGATGAACTGCGTAATAAAACTATCTTATTCAGGGATGTTTTGTTTTGCCTTTTCTTCTGTTTGTAATCAATCTATTGTTTTATGGTGTAAAATTATGCCAGGTTCTCAGGTTTCATAAATATTAGTGAGCCATATAAAACTGCAATTTTGGGGGTCAGAATTGGTTGAATGATATTTTCCACCAGGCTTTGTTTCTGGTGAGCTACCCTTCCTTTCAGCCAGGACCTCATAATTACTGTGAAACCTCACCTATTCAAAACTTGGAAACACGAAGAGTTTAGTGGTAGTGTTCGCCTCTCCTCCGTCCCTTGAGAAGAGGCACATGAGGTGCTGATGGGTTTAGTGATAAGGCTGTTATTACAGAGAGGTAATTGAAAGAGCTGGGAATGGAAGCCAGGCATCCTGGTATCCTTTTCTGCTGTTCTAGATACAAATGAAGCTTTCATTGTGCTGGTAATTTCAGTATATTTACCTACTTGTGAACATACTGAGTATCAATTTTAATGTAATATTTCCCCTTTTCCCTCAGTATGGGTAATCAGGTTGGAGTGAATGATTTCTTTGATCAACAAACTGTTTTCACTTACTCCAAGGTTCTAGTGAAGCAGATTGCTGATGGCTAAAAATGTCACATTATGAAGTGACTTAATATGAGAACGTATGATTGTAAGTTACCTTATTACTTTCCCAAGGGAAAATGAGTTACCTTTCCCCCAAAGAACCCTGCTTATGCTTTAATAAAAGTTTTAATTTTTTAGGAAAAAGGGGTTAGGAGAATAGGTGTTCTTCAATGAAGCCTTCTTATTGGGCTTTTATTTCTTATGCTTGTTTAAAAGTCATTTTTTCTTAAATGATATATTTAAAATTATAAAAAATTATTTTAGATTCTCTAATACTTTTAATACAACTAAAATAAGATTACCGTATTTTCCAGCGTATAAGACGACCCCTAATTTTACAGTTAAAACATAGGTTTAGGCCTATAGACGACCAGGCATATAAGACGACCCCTAATTTTACAGTTAAAACATAGGTTTAGGCCTATATTCGCTGTATAAGACTACAGCCTCGGAAGTGGGGGGGTAGTCTTATACAGCGAATATAGGCCTAAACCTATGTTTTAACTGTAAAATTAGGGGGTCGTCTTATACGCCAGAAAATACGGTAGTCTGATTGAAAAATTACATCTACCTTGTACGAGTGTTTGAAAAACCATCTGCCCTACTTTTATCAACTTCCTGGGATATCAGCCTTTGGCAAGATTGGCATTTATTAAATAAATATACCGTTGGCGCTCCCAAAACTTACTCAGCAGCAGATGGGGCTTAAAGAGGAATGATGCTAAGCCCTTGAGGTAGACAATTAGCCAGGAAACTGAAATGCCAGACTCCTGGGGGTGAGGGGTTCTGCCATACACACCTTGCTGCCTCTCTCCCAGCTCCCGCTCCCTCTTGAGAGTTTTGACAGATGGCTTAGGACTTTTAAAAAGTATTCTGAAGTATATAGGCTGTTTGAGGTGGAACAAAATTGTGAATTTAGAGGTCAATGATGTTTTATGGCAAAACGAACTCTATGAGCTCAGCTCTTGGGTCATAGAATTTCTGAGTCTTGGGAAGCAAGAAAAGCATTTTTACATTGAATAATTACTCTTTTTTAAAAAAATTAACACAAAACAATATAATAAACCATTAAAATGAGGAATTCTCCAGAATAGTGTTATCAGCTGATTTTTGTAACTCTCCTCCTTTTCATTGTGAAGGCCCGGTGAGAAAACCTGATTACCTCCTTTTACCTTCCTGGCAATGCCTAGTCCTTGCCTGACTGTTTTAGTTTGTGATACCCTTATTCTTATCTCAGTTCTCTTGCTCTTTCCCTTCTAGTGTTCATTTCAGTCTTCCTTTCATTTTCACTTCTTGTCTCCGAAACTTGTGTTGTCTTTTTAGGGGAACTGACATTGTTTGTGGGCATGTGGGCTGCAGCCTGTGCCCTGGCGATCCTTAGCCCATAGTCGCCCAGCCTGCACAGTTTTGGCTATCAGTTGGCAACACTGAAGTCTGAAACCCCTGAGGAACTGGGACCTATCAGCCTGTGATGGAAGTTTGTTTGTTCTGGTTATTTCTGGCTGGTCTTTAACATTTATTGAATGGCTCCTTTGTGCAGTCAACCTTCAGCATGACCCTGTGCACCTAGCTGCTACCTCAGCTTGTATACGTGGTAGACATTTTATTTAGCCCCTGCAAGTTCACACCGGACACCAGAACTCAGATCTCACACGTTGGCCTAGAAAAGTGTTAAAAAGTCCTAGAGGACTACTAAGTATCTTACATATTACATATTTGGGTTATTAACCTCTTTTGACCCGGTACTGGTTCTTAACCCTCTACTCTGTGACTTCTGTGTTTTAAAATTTTAGGTTTGGAACAGGGTTTCTCTACTTTGACACTGTTTTAGGATGAGTATTTTTATCATAGGAGACTTTCCTGTGCGCTGATGGGTGTTTAGCATCATCCCTGGCCTCTACCCACAAGATGCCAGCAGTGCCTCTTAGTAGTGACACCAAAATGTCTCCAGACATTGCCAAATGTCCCATGGGGTGGGGGAGCAAAATTGCCTCTGGTTGACAACCATTGGTTTAGGGTTTTCCCTCTTATATTTCCACATCTGCAGTGATCTCATAGAAATATAGAATGGTCCCAGAACTGCTAATACCTCTTTATCTAGAATAGATGGAGAATGGCACATGCCAGTCATTCATTCACTCATTTCTTCAATGTGCAGATACCATGCTAAATGTTTGAAAGAAAGAGATGAATAAAACATGGTCCTGGTACCTATGTTAGTACATCAGTTATTTAGATTACCATGTCTTCCTGGGGTGCCATGTTCTGCATAGAGAAAGAAGGGGTGCAGTGCTGTGCATGTAGCTGACTTAATACCGAATGTCTGTTGATAACTGAATGACCATACAATAGAATGAGCGTGCACTCTAATCAGACATGCCTGCAGTCAAATCAGTTTGCTGTTTATTACTTTCTTGTCATGTAACCTTGAGCAAATTCCTTAACGGCTCTGAGGTGTAGGTGATACAACATGTAGAGCTTTTTGTGAAATCCCCAACTCATATAAATGTGTCAACAAATGTTGGCTGCTATTATTGTTGTTATTATTTATTATTACTTATTATAGAAAGGATCCCTGAATGGCTGATCTTGAATGAGTTGAATTGCAGATGTATGTTGTAGTTTGTTTTTTTAAAATTGAAATAAAACTGTCCCTTTCTTGGCAAGGCAGGCAGCCATCCAAATCAGCCAGCATTGAACTTGCCTCAGTTACAGGAGCCAAAGGTTGAGGGCTAGAGGCAAAATGTCCCTGAGACTTAGAAAAGAGAACTGGTTGAGAATAATAGTATGTTGAATTTGCAAAAAGGATTTGAAAAAGGTTTATGAGCAGATTTGGTCAGATTTATAGATAGGATTTGGGCTGGAGTTTAGTTCAGATAAGCAGGATTTAAGGCAAATGCAAACACTGTGTCAGTTTAGCATTAAATCTGTAAGTTCTTAAGGGTCTACCTTAAATCTCATCTGTTTCTCTTCACTTGCTCTCTTTTTTCTCTGAAGTCTAGGTTATAGTTTATATCTTTCTTTTTTTTTTTCACATTTAATCTTATTATGACCTTATATTGTTAACCACATCTTTATAGGACTGTCTTGCCTTCACAGCCAGATTAGAAGCTGGTTGAAAGCAGGAACAATGTATTTGTACAGATGTTTCTCAGAGCCATGTACTCATTAGTAATATTTCATGTATTTGTAGAATGAAAGAATGCAAATCAACAATCTTAAAGCAATGCATGAATAACAGTTATCAATTAATTCTTACCTCTTTCAAGTACTTGTGAGAACTAAAGGAAAGCTGACCTCTCCTTAATTTGCTGCTTGATATACTGATATTTATGTAATAGTAATTATAATTTTTTCATATTTGACAAGAAAACATGATTTTATTTAATCTTAACCTCTAGCCTATAAATCAATCAATTAATACTGAGTAACATTAATAAAACATGTTTAAACATGTACATAATCATTTAAAGGTGATTTTTGAGATCAATAAGGCAGTTATCCTTGTCTTACAAATGGCTACCTTTATATAAACTGTCAGATTTCAAGATTGTATTAGCTTTGAAAGTGCCTTGGATATTACTTTGATATTGGTAATACTATTAAAAACTGTATCCTTTCTATGAAATCCACATTCTTTGGTAGAGTTGAGTATTACATATGTGTATTATTTCACATCTGTATTAAACTTTGATCACCTAATGGTTTGAAGCTGTGGTTTTCATAGATAATTTAGAATATATACACATATAGAAATGACAGTGTTAGCATGATCAAAGTTTACCAAATATCCTTTTAATTCTTAAAGTCTTTCCTAAAGTTTGTTACAAATTATGAAGCTTACAGAACCTTCAGAATACTTTTCACATAGTAAGTACTTTGCTTCATCTAGTATCTTTGTTATTTCTTTTGTTTTGATTTTGTTTATTGACACAGAGAAGCTTCACTGGCCTGAGCAAGAGCTTGCTAAGAAGTCTATTCTAAATGCAGAAGAATCATTGATCACTGACAGCAAGAGAAGCAGTTCACATTTATCTCCTGGAATACTTAAGGACATTTTCACAACTGGAACCAGTAGTTACAATGTCCTGCTACAGAGCAAAGAGGAGAAAAAGCATCATTCACAAAAGCAGTCTTCCTCCTTCTCCAAAAGATGTAGAAAGCCCAGCAAGCCTCCTAGCTCCTCTCGTAGTAAGGAGCTTCGCAAGACGAAAGCCCCAGTGCCTGCGATGAGCAGTGGCACTTGGTGCTGCCTAGAAAGGCAGCCTACTGTGTTTGTCACTAGTTCAGTGTCAAGTCCTGTGAAGTTTACCCATGATGTCTCTGTTTCAGGGAACAGCATAGTGCTGCCACCTAAACCCCCAACCAAGGCCAAGCAACGCCATTTCTCCACTCTGCCAAAGCCAAAGCTACCGCCACAGCCTCAGCTGTCCAGAAGTTTTGAAAAAGATGACTTTTCTGGAAAGAAATTTTGTATACTGACTGCTATAAAGCCCACCAACTTGGAGAAAGAAAAACTGAGATTCTTCAAGTCCGACTATACTTACAATCCTCAGTTTGAGTATGCAAACCCTTCTCTGCCAGGTGTGTTAGCCAAGCACAGCAACGCCTCTGACCGGTTTCTTAAGCAGGTAAAACGCTACTTCAGTGCTGGTATTTAATGTCTATGTAGCTAAAACAGTTGTTGCCATCTTATGAAGAGGAAAAATGATGCAAAAAATATTCTGATTATTTTGATGTTTATAGTTAACTCCTACCTAGGACATGTATGCGTGTGACAAGAAACTTCCAGGTAAGTGGCATAGCTTTGTGCATTTATCAAAATCTATGAAGAATCTATGATGTGGCCTGTGTGGCAGGAAGATGCTATTAGGAAAAAGCTTCAGATTTTGGTTCCACGCTTTCATTTGAGAGTTAGAGGCGCGTGGCCTATTAGCCAGCCCACAGACTGGGGTAGCCCTCACCATGCTCTGTGGTTGTGGTGCTTCAGATGGGGCGTGCATTGTGCTCTCCTTGTGCTACAGTCCAGCTTGCTTAGACTTTCACGGGTATTTTGGTGACCTGGGGGCGTGATATTTGCCCATGAGGTTTCTAGTGCGTTACTAAAATTGTAATCATCCAATAAATATGTAGGCACTGAAAGAAGAAAATAATGAAATTTAAAAAATTATCTTCTAGACTTAACAAATCATGATGTGAATGATATGAGCAACACTCCAGGTTGCTCAGTTTAGACACAGAGCACATAGTTGTGTGTATTACAGGGCTTAATAAACTTCAAAACCCACCTCAGTATTTGAGGAGAAATTGACTGATGTTCACCTGCAGGGCATACTGTTGAGATCATAAAGGTAGACTGTATTTGGTTAAATTGACTTTGCACGGGCTTTTATGACACATCAGGCTCAACTGGGCTTTGGCAGTGACAGGCTAGGTAACACCACATGGTTCCACTTGCCTGTGGCGTGTGCCCTATTTTAGCATTTTTGCTATATACTGTTCTTTGGCTTTGTGGCCAGCAGATTTTATTATAAATGACGTGGAATCTGACCAGTCTTTTGAAGCCATTATGCAAAGCTTATTGTAAGAATAAAATAATTTTAATATTACTATTTATTTTCCTTTGTTAGAAGAAACCTTTTCTACTCTAGCTGCTATTTTTTTTATATATATATTTTATTTATTTATTTATTTTGACAGAGGAGAGAGAGAGAGAGAGATACAGAGACAGAAAGAGAACTGAACTAGGGGAGCTCCCAGTTCAGCATATGGTTCCGCACGGGCCGGGGCCAGGACTTGATCCTCGGTCCCCGGTGCTGCAAAGTGAGCGCCTAACCCACTGAGCCATCCTGGCTTCCCCTCTAGCTGCTTTTTAATGGGCATTCACTTTTTATTTAAATGGGCTGAGATTATGCTAAACATTGATTTAAAAAATTAGCTATTGTTTTCCTATTGTGGCAATCATTTTGTGATTGTGTGTGTGTGTATGTGTGTAAATTGCAATTTATTAAACAGGGTTTCACTCATTTAAAGTCTACGATAATTATAAAAATGCTATTTGCTTCCTCTCCTTGCTCCCTTTGTGCTGAAAGATAGCTGAGACATATTCATAGATATTCTTTAATTGGGGTTCTATACTGAACCCTGCCAGTTGGGAAGGAGATTTCCCACTACCCATTAGATCCAAGCGAGTGTTGTCTTATGTCCCTGGGAGGCAGTTAGGAGGTATCAGCAGCCCCGGACTGAGCAACCACACTGCCTGGCCTCCGGCCCTACAGTCTTTCCTTTAACGCAGTTCCAGCTGGGGAGATGAAACCTCCACGTGGGTTGCTTGAGACTTCTAAATAGCACCAGCAATCATACTGGCTTGTACTTCAAACGCCTCCATTTGGGAGCATGCTCTCAACAAATGTCAAATATACTCTTCAAACCACTTTAATCAAATAAAGGAGATTCGTCTGGACAGGCCTCCATAAAACATGCTTCAGTTCCTATGCAGCATCTCTGACATGATGTCACACATCCTCCCCTCCCAAGCTGTGATGCTAACGCAGCAGCTTCAGGGCCAGTCTCAGGACTCAGAAGTGCTCTGCATAAAGGGGCCGGGATGGCCAGCTAGCCCCTTGGTCTATCTCCTCCACTCAAGTCTTTGCCAAGCCCATTACAGTTCCCAAGTTTCAAGACATCCATCCCTCTAAGGCAGTGTTGTTGTTGGGGAGTGACTGTGGTCCTCTTCAGTGCACAGCTTGGCAGAAGAGTGCTACCACAGTGACATCAAGGTGGCACTCGGGCTCTGGCTGCTCCCAGTGTTGCCCATCAGTGGCAAGCAGTTTCAGGACTGTTTTCCTGATCTAGGCATTAGGTTTCTCGGGAGGCCCTGAGGCCCTTTGGGTGGTTCATGGCATCTGGCCTGGGCTGCAGGGCTTGGAATAGCTCCAGGTGGGGCCCACCGAATCCTGTGCAGCCCCTGGGGTATGCTTCAACTTGACAGAAATGGAAAATGGCTATTTCCTGTGGCTGTGGGCCTCTGCGGGACAGAGTGGGGTGCTTCCTGGGTGCTGCAGAGAAGGGGTCTGGGCTGAGGGAGTGGTGGGAGCTGTCCAGGGCCAGGTGGTCAGAGTGGATTCTCAACAGTGCTCTTGGGCAGTAAACAGGCAGCCAGTGCAGCCTGTGCCCTACTTCCTGGTGGCTGGCCATCCCAGCAAACCTAGATATCAAATCCATATGGCCTTAGACCCAGCACATCGTTGAACAAGATGGAGAGTGGAGAGGTGAAAAGGATCTTCATGTTGATAGGAGTCCTTGAACTATTTTCAGTATTTCTAACAGTCACATGGAAATTATATGTTTACTTGGTAAAGCCAAGGGACAGCTATAGTTACTGGCTTTCAACCTCTGGATAGAATCATATGAATACCTCAGTGTCGATCCTGGCTAGCTCACACTAACTAGAAGTTCTGATTGGTAGTGATATTTAGTAACATTGGGGAAATACGTCAATTTTTGTTTGGCTAGATAAGATAAAGGTTGAATTATTTTCTTATTTGTTAATAAAACTAGAGCCCTAGGGATCATTAGTAGTTGGTAAATAGGGAACTTTTTTTTGAGACAAGGAAAGTTTAGGGGTGTTGGATAGAGACCCTAAGCTGAGGCTACCCCCAAGCAAAAGGAGTTTTAACAGAGCAGGCCTGAGACTGCTATCCTTAGAAGGGCCTGCTTGCTAGTTTAACTCTAGCTTGGCATCTGGGACTGGGTTGGTAAACAGTGTCCTACACTGAGATAAAACTTCCCCTAAATGGTAAGAGTAGTTCGCTTTGTTTAAATGGTGCAAATAATATGCTTTGTGTTGAATACCTCTTTTGCTTTTGGGAGTCTGGAATTTTAGAACATGCTAGGCATACATGTGCTAATGTGACCCACCCCCAATAAAAACCTTGGGTGCTGAGTCTGTAACAGGTTTCTTGGTAGACAACTCTTTATATGTTCTTATAACTCAGTTACTGGAGAAGTTAATTGCATGCTGTGATATAATGGGGAGAAAACTTGGAAGCTTGCTTCTTGTTTCCTCTAGACTTTACTGGATATAACAGTTGGGGAGGGATGTGTTTTAGTTGATCTCTTAAAGGCATTTAGATTTTAGAAAAAGAAAAAACTCTGTACTTTCCAAATAAAATATCCCTGAGGGCTGTATTCACTGTCAGTTTGAGATTTCTTATCAGATATAGATCTGGCTTCCTGTAGCTTCATAAAAAGCCATGCTGCACAATTCCAGGGGGTGCTATTGACAGATTGAGCCTGGGTCCTCCTATACTGGCACAAAAGGGTTACTGTTTACCATAAACATGGGATTCTTCTTTGGCATCATATTACTTCCCTAACACATTTTAGTTGTATGGTATTTGTGTAGGTCAGGTACATTAAGCATATGCTAAGTTAGTAGAAATTTTGCATTGCCTGTAGCTGAGGAAGCATGAACCAGAAAAGCAAACTTGTTTTCCATATACTTGCACTTCTTATGAAATTGTTGACTCTTATTTGGGGTGGGGGGTGGGGGGTTCCTTGCTCTGTTATTTTATTGAAACTACTTTAAAATTTCAGGACAAAGTTATATAAACCATCACTGTGTGACAGATTACAACCAACATTGATAGAGTGTTTAATATCTACTCACTATTCTGTATGCTAAGTGTTTTGTATCTATCATCATCTTCAGTCCCTCATGTGCGGTACAGTTCTAGTAGTATTACCAATTGACATAATTGATCTAGAGAAGTGAAATAACTTTCTTGAGGTCACGATACATACATAGGTTACAGAACCAGGAATTTATCCCATTTACTGCCTTCTGTGCAATGGTATGGTGGCAAACTGGCTCTCAGTTTCTATGATGCAAATATAAATAGTTCCACCATGACCGATTTCAGGCAATGTAATATCAGCTGGCTGGCAGATTAATAAAAATTCAGTCCACTCTCACAAGCCAGTGTGACCAGTCCCTAGCATATGACTGTCACACCAGATCTAAAGGTCCTCTCAGGGAGCTGTGATGGCTCAGTGGGTTAAGCACTTGCTTTGCAACTCTGGAGCCTGAGGATCGAATCCCAGCCCCGGCCCATGCAGACCCATATGCTGAACTGGGGAGTGCCCCCAGTTCAGTTCTTGCCCGGGACTATGCAGGAGGCTCCCTGCCCTGTGCAGCCCCACGTCCACCTATGGAGTGAAACTGTATGGAAAACTAATGCTGTCATCTATGGAGACTGCTCTGGGCACTCCCCCTTCTCTCTGCTGTCTCTGTCTGTCTCTCTGTCAAAAAAAAAAAAGTCTTCTCCCTTTGCTAGCAGGGGGCCTTGTCTTTCAGTGCTTCCCCCTCAAGATGCACTTGTTACCCCCTGTCTTGTTGATTGTAGCCATTCTAACACGTGTGAGGTGGTATCTCATTGTGGTTTTGATTTGCATCTCCCTAATTGTTGCTAGTGATGTTAAGCATTTTTTCATGTATCTGTTGACTGTATGTCTTCATGAGAGAAGTGCCTGTTTAGGTCTTCTGCCCATTTTTTAATTGGATTTCTTTTTTTTTTTTAAGATTTATTTTTATTGTTTTTGACAGAGAGAGAGACAGAGAGAAGGGGGAGGGCCCAGAACAGTCTCCATAGTTGCACATCACTGGTTTTTCCACATAGTTTCATTCCAC
This sequence comes from Craseonycteris thonglongyai, assembly GCA_004027555.1. NCBI lineage: Eukaryota > Metazoa > Chordata > Mammalia > Chiroptera > Craseonycteridae > Craseonycteris > Craseonycteris thonglongyai. The sequence continues at coordinate 20,450 of PVKE010003233.1, forward strand.
AGATGGGTGCGGGGCTGCACAGGGCAGGAACTGGGCCGGGGTCTCACCCTGGTGAGAACTGAACTGGGGGCACTACCCAGTTCAGCATATGGGTCCACACAGGCCAGGGCCGGGATTTGATCCTTGGTCCCGGGGGCTGCAAAGTGAGCACTTAACCCACTGAGCCATTCCGTCTTTCCCTGGATTGTTTTTTTGTTGTTGAGTTATACAAGTTCTTTATATATTTTTTTTATATTAGCCCCTTATCCAAGGCATTGTTTGCAAATATTTTCTCCCAGTTGGTTGGCTGTCTCTTTGCTTTGTTGATAGTTTCCTTTGCTGTGCAGAAGCTTTTTAGTTTGATAAAGTCCCATTTATTTATTTGTGCTTTTACTTCCCTTGCCATTTAGGTCAGGCTCATAAATCCATCCCTGAACCCCAGGTCTATAAGTTTAGTACCAATGTTTTCTTCTATGCAGTTTATTGATTTGAGTCTTAGTTGGAGGTCTTTAATCCATTTTGAGTTAATTTTGGTATATGCTGACAGATTGCAGTTCACATGCAGTTTTTTATATGTGGTTTTCCAATTTTCCCAGCACCACTTACTGAAGAGACTTTCTTTTCCCCACTGTGTATTTTTCACTCCTTTGTCAAAAATAATCTGTCCATACATTTGTGGGTTTATTTCCAGGTTTTCAGTTCTGTTCCATTGGTCTGTGTATCTGTTTTTCTGCCAATACCAAGCTGTTTTGATTACTGAGGCTTTGTAATACAGATTAAAGTCAGGCAGTGAGATTCCCCCAGCTTTATTCTTTTTTCTTAGGATTGCTTTGGCAATTCAGGGTCTTTTGTGGTTCCATACGAATTTGATGATTTTTTAAATCTATTTCTTGAATGAATATCTGTGGGATGTTGATGGGAAAAGCATTGAAGCTGTATATTGCTTTGGGTTAATACGGCCATTTTAACTATGTTGATTCTTCCAATCCATAAACACTGAATATCTTTCCATTTTTTTGTGTCTTCTTCAATTTCATACTGTTACTCTGCAGATGACATGATCCTTTATATACAAAACTTAAAAACTTTATCAGAGATTTATTAAAAACAATATACAAATATAGTAAAGTTGCAGGATACAAAATTAATGTACAAAAATCAACTGCATTTTTATATGCCAACAATGAAGCTTCAGAAAGAGAGATGAGAAAATCCATTCCTTTTGTCATTGCAAACAAAAAAATGAAATACCTAGGAATAAATCTAACAAAGAATGTGAAGGACTTATACACTGAAAACTACAAGACATTTTTAAAAGAAATTGAAGAAGACACAAAGAAATGGAAAGATATTCCTAAGTTTTAATTATACTAGCATTGAAGCTATTTTAACTTGGTCAACCTCAAGTTGTCCAAGCTGTAAAGGGCAGGAGAAAGCAAGCCTTATTTAAATTATACCTCTCTAGGTGACACAGTTTTCTGTTCAGCAAATCACACACCTTTCACAGATACCCTAAAGTTGTAAGATTTTTTTAAAGATTATTTTGAGTTTAATAGGTTCCAAAGTAATTCTGTATATTAGATTAGAGAAATAGGGTCATTTCTGAACATAATAGCAAGGAAGATTTTCTTACAGTCATGGCAACACCCTATCAGATTGTGTGTCCTTGGAAGAAGGTGTGACCTTGATGACTCATTGAAACAACACTTTGTTCATTTGCCTTTGAAAACTCGCCTAAGTGCTTTCTCAGGTTCTTATCTTAACAGAGTCTTTCCTACAAAACAGCTTGAATGCCTGTTTTTTGTTTTCTTGTAGGTAGGTAGGAATCTGCAGAACTAAGCTCTTTATAACTATCTTATCCTGGTAGCAGTTACCCTCTCATTTTCCCACTCACTGCTGTATACATCCAAACTACCCGCAACCTTGATGACACAGCTGTGCAGAAGGAGAGAAGGGGTGTGGGGAGGGAGAAGCATGCAGGTGACGTCTTCCTTGTCCTCCTGTGTTGCCTTGAAGGTAGACACAGTGTCTTAGATCTGTTTCTTTCCTGGGTTTTGCATGTGTAGAATATATTTTTCGAAATATTTTTGTTCTTTTTTCTATTATAATCTGGTCATAGTCTGCATCTGTTTTACAGAAAACTGAATTATTGGCAAATGTATTTTTGCTTCAGTCCCCCTGCTCTGCACACTGCTGTGGATGTCTTTCTAAGGTACAAATCTGATCATGCCATTTTCCTTCCTGAAAAACTTCAAGGCTCCTCATAATTCAAGATAAAGCCCAAGATCTTTAGCATGGTTTATAGGCCTTTCATCTTTTCTGATCTAGCTCATGATGGTGTTTTTGAAGTTCTCTATCTTCCCACAGTATCTTATGCAAAGGACCTATCATAGCATTTATCATATTGTCATCCTTAAGTTTCTTTTTTTCTTTCATCACTAGACTGACCTCTATGATAAAAGTGTATTTTTATTTCAACTATTTCCAGAATCTTGCACAGTTCTTGGCACTAAATAAATGAGTCACTTGGAGCCTCTTCACCCCTAGGAACTCTGTATTTCTCTTTCTTTGCTTTGTGTATGTTTTTTGACAGTATGACGACTCTTTGCCTGGGCTGCCCTCTATTACCTATAGTGCCCACTTCTGTTTACCTTTCTTAGACTCAGTAGCTTTACACAGTGGTTACTGCTTGCAGCTGAAGGTGTCTGAGTGTGTGACTGTGGCTCCAATGTCCCATCCATTTGGGGACTATACCTTAAATGCAGGCACAGTGGTCTGAGCAATCCAAACTGTTATATACTTAGTGACAACCAAGAAACAGTAGCCACCACTGAAAAGTTTATTCAGTATTTGGCATTTTCCTTTTTATTCTGAGAATCTCAGAGTACCAGAATGAGTCTTTGTATGTATGTTTGTATCTTATTGAAGAATTTTCAAACAGTTCTGAGGAATACTGCATGAGAAAGAGGGCCATATAAATTGGAAAACACAAAATGCTATATTCATCCCTCAGATTCACCACACATAGTATCATAATAAAGACTTAGAAGAATCTTGTTTAACTTTAATATAGTATTTTGCAAACACATTTGGCTATGGAACCCTTTTAAAAACAGTATCTTTTCAACCACTTTTCCATAAGAAACAGTTTAGAGAACCCCGGCCTAAACAAAAGGACTCTGCTCTCCTAGGGGTTATTCAGTATTTGGGGGCCGGGGTAGTTCTTTAAGGTGACCAGACGTCCCGCTTTTGGCGGGACACTCCTGATTTTTAACAATTTGTCCCGCGTCCCGCGGTGTTTTAAAAAGTCCCGATTTTTGGAAAGAATGCACAACAAGCTAGGGAACGGCGGGAGATAGACCCAATTTTTAATCAAGAACCCCCTCCCCCCCGGTCAATGGTGTCCCGCTTTACCAATGTTAAAATCTGGTCACCTTATAGATGTTAGAGTTTACTGAAAGGGGAAGGAGTAAAAGGAGTTGGGATTGGATGGAGGTCCAACCAATTACCTTCATTATAAAAATAAAACCCAGCATTCTTCTTTTAAAATTTAAATACTGTTCACAGTTATATGGGAAAGAGATTACAAAACACATTCACAGACTATCTCTATCTCTCCCCACCCCCACTCCCTCCCTTTATTTCTCTTTGTCTCTATATCTGATTTCATCCTCACAACAACCCTGTGAGGTAAGTAGGGCAAGATTTCCATCTTCATTTTGCCAGTGGAGAAACTAAACCTGGGAAAGGTAAAATGACATGCCTAAGATCTCACAGTTAGTAAAAGGTAGGGCACTAACATAAAACCAGGTCTTCTGCCTTCTAGTCTTTCCACAATAACCCCCACCTCATATCGTATTAATGTCCCTATTGTATATAGTTTTTCGTTGAGTAAAAACTGCAGTTGAGAAGGGAGATAGTTTTTTAGCACATGACTATTGAAGTAGCACATGACTATTGAAGTAGCTCATGATTGATGGTCAGATTTCCAATGCTAAACAGTAAACTGAAAAACAAGTAAACCAAGAGCAGATCATCCAACAGAATGTTGGGATTTTTCAAAAAGTTTGTTTTATCATCCAAGACAATACTGAATGTTTTATGTAGCAGTTATTCATTTTCTGAACTAGTGATTTAAATGTTACATAGTGCTATTTGGTTACCATTCCTTTTTTTAGTAACAGCTTTAAGATATAATTTACAAGCCATATAGTTCACCCATCTAAAGTGTAAAGTTCCATAATTTTCAGTATATTTAGAATTATGTAACCATTACCACTTTCAAATTCAAGGGCATTTCATTGCCTCCAAAAAGAAATCCTATACCCATTAGAAATGACTCACCATTTCCCACCAACTTCCAAGCCTTAGACAACCACCAATCTACTTTTTCTATGGATTTGCCTATTCTGGACAATTGAGATAAATTGAATCATACAATATGTGGTCCTTTGTGACTAGCTTCTTTTACTTAGCATCATGTTTTCAAGATTCATCTATGTCGTAGCATATATCAGTACTTTTTACTATTGACTAATATTCCATGTACATATATATTCCATTTTATGTATCTACTCATCAGCTGATAGACATTTATATTGTTTTGGGCTGTTGTGAATAATGCTGTGAGCATGTGTGATTTTTGTGTGGACATTTGTTTCAATTATCTTGGTCATATGGTGGTTGGTCGTATGGTAGGAGATGATATAGCAGTGGGTCATACGGGAACTCTATGTTTAACCTTTGAGGAAGACTTTTCCAAAGTGACAGCACCATTTTACATTTCCACCAACATTGTATAAGTGTTCCATTTTCCCCACGTCCTCCTCAACTCTTGATTTGTTTTTGTTTTTATAGCTGTCCTAGTGGTATGAAGTGGTACCTCACTGTGGTTTTGATTTGCATTTCCCTGAGGACTTATAATGTTGGGCATCTTTTCATGTGCTTGTTGGCCATTTGTATTTCTTCTTTGGAGAACTATCTATTCAGATCTTTTGCCCATTTTTAAATGGTGTCATTGGTGTTTTTATTATTGAATTGTAGGTGTTCTGTACATATTCTAGATATAAATCTCATCACATATGAAATTTGTAAATTTTTCTCCCATTCTATGGGTTGTACTTTTACTTTCTTGATGGTGTTCCTTGAAGCACAAAATATTTAATTTTGATGAAATTCAGTATACCTATTTTGTCATCATTGTTGTTTGTACTTTTGCTGTCCTCTTGGAAACCATTGCCTAATCAAAGGTGATGAAGATTTATGCCTCTTTGTCTAACAGTTTTATAGCTTTAGCTCTTAACATTTAGTTAACATTTCAAGTTAATCTTTGTATATGGTATGAGGTAGGGATCCAATTGTGGCTATCCAATTGTCCCAGCACCATTTGTTGAAAAGAATTTGGCTACTCTTCTTATTTTAATAGAAGAGAATAAGAGTGCTGTAAGATTACTGGGTAGCACTGCTGTGACATTATGAAAAATGTTGCTGTTCTGTTTTGTGTCACATGAATGACATACCATTTTAAACAGGACAGAAAACAGTGTTACTGTCCCTATTTTACACAGTGCATATGGTCAACCTACTGATACCTTGAAGTTAGTCCAGAGAGACTAGATTGACCATACACACCATTTGACATGGGACAGTATCACAGTTTTCTGTATGGGACATCTGGTCAGCCTACACAGATCAGGAGAGAGAACCATTTCCTTCACACAGAACAGTTGTTCATTTTGCATTTATTTCCTCTAGGTTTGAGCTCTGAAAATCAATTTATTTAAAAATATTATCTTATAAAGAGGAAGGATTCAGAAATAATTTATTTGTGAACAGAGACACTGAATTGATTCATAATTTAGCAAAAAAATTAAGGCTTTTTGGCCCAGTATTTTTAAAAAGTCAAAGTATGTTTGGTGGCTTGTTTCAGCCCATTTTTAGGAAGAAATATTATAGCACTTGATACTCTTCTTGTGAAACTCAGGAGAGAGTCTCTTACACATTTTCCAACATGGAGATGGAGGAGTCAGCCAGCAATAAGATGGACACAAAGTCAGACTCAGCAGACGAGGGGACCGAGAACTGGACAATAACGATCAGTGTGGATACATGAAAACATCTTGTTTCCAGGAGTTTAAAACCTGATTACGTAATAAAACTATGTAATGCTTCATTACTTACTGTTTACATTTGCTATTCTTAGTGTTGGAAGGAAGCAGAGAATATATTTGATGACTGTGGCTAAATCAGGACTAGACTTCTAAGGGGATGAGAAAACTGGCAGCGTGCTGCATGAATAGACCTCAGGCATGTGAGCCACGCCAGCCCTTTCCCTACCGGCAATCTGCTACACCTAAAAAAGTCTGTATGAAACATCTGACTTGTTAAGGGTTTTCAGGGTTTGTTTGTTTGTTTTGTTTTAATGTATTCCCTTTTAAATAATACCGGAAACACCCTGGGAAAGGGGCATCTGTGACAGACTGGCAGGTGGGAGGAGGTGACTGGATGGGAATAGATGGGCCTGGAGACTCCCCAGCAGAGGGCGCTTCAGCATTGTATGCACTTTAATATTGTATTTTCCAGTTGTAGAAACCAAAAAAGTCCAGGGAAGAGTAAAAATCCCTTTATTTTACCACCCACAGATAACCACTATTAACAGTGTGTTTTCCTTGTTCCATGCCTAATGTTCCTAATTGAGGTTACTGTACTTTTGTTTACATATCTATAGTTTCTCACATCATTAAAAACGGTCAGCATTTCTTTATTTTTTTTTAGTCAGCATTATTTTCTCTGACTATATGTTTCATATGATGGGTATACAGTAAGTTGGTTAAGTTAAATCTCTAGGTTGTTTCATAGAATTACTTTTGCCAACAGTCCGTTCGAGGGGCATCTTGCCTGGCGTCTGTAGGCAGGCTAGTCAGTGAGCTGTGCAGTGGGGGCACCTGTTAATGATAGGCCTGCCCAGCACAGAGGCCGGAGGAGGGTCCCAGCCGAACCAGCTGCTTAGGAATCCCTTGTTCCTTTCTCCCAGCCCTCAATATAGTGCAGGGACAGAAGGCCCCCCAAATGGGGGAGGGCTGAGAAAGGAACCAAGACATTGATTTTGCCTGCCTTTCCCAGCTGAGGTTCCTTAGGCCTCAGGCCAGTCCTGACCTAGGGGAGGGGAAAGAGTTTTAAACTGAATATATGATTGAAGTTTCAAATTGGATTAAATTGAATTGAACTTGTTTTTAATGCTTTGAAAGTTATTGGGAAGTTAAAGAAACTGGTTGAGATACTCAAAGATAGGAAAGGGATATTCTGTATAGCAAATTGAAAGCAGTGATTAGAGAAAAATAGTTAAGCTGCTTCTTGTTTGAATACCCCATGGAGTAATATTGAGAGACATAGTTTTCTGATTAACTGAAATGATGGTGTAAATGGAAAAGACAGATTTGACATGAAATTTATTGCCTCTAATTATTATCCTTATGGAGGTCTGGGAAAGCTTGATTCTCCAAGTAGTATAGATATTGACTTTCTGAACTCTAGGGGAAAAGGATAAACTCCCTTTTTTTCTTTAAAAAAAACCTGGGCCAATGGAGGAAATGGGTACATGTGTGTCAAAGAGTACAAACTTGCAGTTATGAACTCACTACGTTTTGGGGATCTGATGTAAAGCCAAATGCTTATAGTTACTCGCACTATCTTGTATATGTGAACTTTGCTAAGATCTTAGATGTTCTCCCCATCTACATATACACAAACACACACACACAAATGACAACTCTGTATGGTGGTAGATGTGTTAATAAACTTGATTGTGGTAATCACTTCACAGTGTATACATGTATTAAATCATCACATTGTACACCTTAAAAAAACATATCATATTATACAACCTAAATATATACAATTTGTACTTGTCAGTCATACCTCAATAAAGCTGGAAAAATGGCTTTTTCCTTTTGATTATAACACTAATATATGCATATTGTAAATAATTTTAAAACTTCTGAAAAGTACAAATAATAAACATCAAGGCGACCCATCACCCCTTCTTAAACTTGAACATCAACCTTTGGGTATATCCTTCCAGGCTTCTTTGAACCTTTTAAAATTTCTTACTGCCTTTCCTGTTTTCTAAAATTGAGAGAGCGTAGTCATAAATTTTTTTTGTGGCCTGCAGTTAAAGAGGATGCATAAATAAGGAAGCAGAAGTAGTTGTAATAGAAAAATATTCACTAATGAAGTAGTCACTGGACATTTCCTGATTTCACTCTTGAAAGGGGTTCAGAACAAGCTTCCCCAAGATGTGCTACTTTGTCATGTGGATTACTTGGGGCTAAAGGCAATCAAGACCCTAAGGGTTCAAGAAAAATTTCTGCTTTTCATCCCTTAACTACTAGCAGAATTTAAATTAGGGGTCTTGCCCATAATAAGATTTATTACCACAGGTAACTTTTTATCATCTACGTGGCAGAACAAACATTAATTACTGAACATCTGTTATTCTGTGAAGTACCCTCCTCCCTTCTGAATCCCCAGGATGTCATCTATACCTCAGTTTACCTTTCTGTCTCTGAACCTGTCATGTCTGTGGGGTCTCTGATTCTCTCATGTATATGGTGTTCCCATATGTACATAGGTCATTAAGTTTGGTTATTCTCCCTTATTTCTCAGTCTCATGTCTATTTAATTATTAAACGAGCCCAAGGACCTAGAAGGCTAGAGTAAAATTTCTTCCTCCCCTACGCCCTTAAAGCTTGAATTGGGGAAGCTGGGATGGAACATCAGGTTAAGCACTCACTTTGCAGCCCTGGGGACTGAGGATCGAATCCTGGCCCCGGTTTGTGTAGACCCATATGCTGAACTGAGGTGTACCTCCCATGTGGAAGGCCCCACCCAGTTCCTGCTCTGCGCAGCCCCTGCCCACCTGTGTGGTACAAAACCATGTTGAAAACTGATAGCATACAACTATGGAGACTGCTCTGGGACTTCCCCCTTCTCTCTGTCTCTGTCTGTCTCTGTCAAAAACAATAAAAACTTGAATTTATTGATCCATCTCCAACCACTGTCTCTGTCTGTGTGCTAGGGGCTATTATAATGCACATCATTGGGATGTTAGTTCTTGAGGTCAGTGAAGGTTACTAGAAATCACTGTGATCACTGACAAATCTGTCTTAGTTGGACCTGTTGAAAAACTGATAAGAAATCATGTCAAAAGAGAATGATTGAACTTGACGTAATATTAAGATAAGTTTTTGGGGACATTGAGGTAGCTCACATGTAGTGTTGCCACCATGATGGTGGTGCCATGTAAGTGAAGATGAAATGAAGTGATGGCTATTGTATATCTAATTATGTATATTTATAATTTTGATGAAAAGTTGTACCTCCCCCGCAAAAATAAAACCCACTCTTTTCATTCACTCTTTGATGGATCTGATAATTAGTCCATAGGTATTAATGTTTCCTAAATGTTGTTCAACTGCCAAAGCAAGCTTTCATTATATTTATAGGGTACTTTTACAGTAAAAATTGCCAAATTTTTGTTTCCTATCAAGCATATGAATGCTTATATAGGTGAATACTTAATAGCCTTCTATTAGTACCATTTATTGATGGTAACATGGAACTCATGTACTTAAGTTTTTCTTAATGATCTGGATCAAGCTTGTCCAACCTGCGGCCTGTGGGCCACATGGGGCACAGGAAGGCTTTGAATGGGGCCCAGCACAAGCTTCTAAACTTTCTTCAAGGCTGGACAAGCTTGCCTGTGATGTTCACAGCGACGAGATCATCTAACAGCACATTTCTCAGAACATAGCCCTATCATTAAGCAGTACATAACTGCAGTAGCCAGATAACCACATTTTCCTACTGAGTAAGCGTATGCCAGAGAAGCTAATTTTGTTAAAAATTAAGTACATATTTTTAAAAACCTATGACCACAAGTTATAAAAATGTTCTTTAACTTTTTTAGGTCTAAATGTCAGTCCAGCAGAGGAAGTACTAGTTCTGTCTCTTCTAGAATTAAAGCCAATTCTTCACATTCTCACTGTGATGTATTGATGACTAGTGACCATTAGACTGGTATATGCAAAACACCTTGCTAATCTGACAAAATAGGTTATTAATAATATATGCAGTCTTCAAACCCTGTTATCCTTCAGTGTTAGAGAAACAGACATGGGGAAAGAGAGTAGTACTTATAACTATATACATGTTTATAAACATTGGTGTAAATGAGTGAAAGCTGTTTAGGATTAGAAAGATGTGGTACTTTGGTTGCGGTTTCATTTGGAAATCAATAAACACAGAAACAGGTCATGATGAATGAGACTGTAACTGGTTTATTACCCATCTCGAAGTAATAGCAGGTTGTTTACTTTCATTATCTCTGTTTCTTTTATAGTCCATCAATATTATGGAGTTGACTTTACAGAAATATGGAAGTTACGAACAATTTGAACAGGCCACTGGTGGTAGCCTGCTGTCGAAAACGCGTATCTGGAGTCACGTCAGGAAGTACATGATGAAGGAAGGGGTCATGGGTGAGGTGCGCTGCATGGGTGAGCAGGGGCGGCAACTGTGGGTATTTTCACTCTCAGCGCCACGTGGCTTTTGCCACAGGGCTTCTTGTCCCAACCCTATTTATCTCACTAAATTAGTTCCCCAGATTTCTCACTAAATACTGTAAGTCCAATTTTCTGTTTCATCGAATTGTTGTGTTCAGTTTCTTTCTGTTTTTCTTTTCTTACTACCATTTCTGTTTAGCTTGTGGGATTATGTGAGTTGTTTTAAGATAATTGTTAATGCAGAGATTTACCCCGTGGCCTCCCTTACTAGTAGCCAGTTCTGGGTATTCAGTCTCGAAATGAGCACGGGCCCAGCAGGGAGCAGGACTGGCCCCTGCATCTTCGCTGCGTCACTTCAGCCAGCGGACTGTGTTTGACAGCACAGCCATCTGCTTTCCTGTCATTCCGGTGAAGGTTCTGGAGTTTCCAAGGCTCAAAATTGGAAGGGTCAAAAGTGACTGTCTCTGCATCTCATCTTCTTGGTTTCTGGAAGATTCAGGGTGGCGTAAACAAAAGAAAAAGACGCTCATTGATGGGTTCGTTGTTTTTCTGGGAAAGCTTTTTCTCCCCCTGCCTTTACATTTTGTTTTATGTAGGTGTGTATTTTTCCTCTTGCTCCTTAGATTGTGGTTCATCTCACCGAGGACCTCCTTTCCCGAGCTTCCATGACAGTCATCAATGGGTGTCCAACGCTGACCATCAACGTTTCCACTGCACGTGAGCACTGGCTGGAAGGAATGCTGAGGCACGAAATAGGTAGGGCCGACCCTGCTCCATCCTGTTCCTTCCTAATATCAGAAATTAGCTCCAAAGAAATATTCTTTTAGAAGGGTTTTGGGGTTTTCTTTTAGCAGTACTTGGCAAAAAGTAATAAAGTTGTTAGGTTTCACTTGATCTAAAGCTGAGATGATTAATGTCTCATTTCAAGTCAGATTTTTTAGGGCACTGTATAGCTAGCTGTATTAAGCTTGAAAATCATTTAAACCCTGGGGATGTCAGTTTCCCAACCTTAAACTAAAGGAATTGAATTAAATGATCTCTGAGATTCTTTTAAAATAGCAAATTTATGATTCTTCCTTTTAAAAAAATAAATTGCTGTAAAAGTTTTACCTCTCCTGATGAGACATGTGAGCCTTCTGAAGGCAATGGCTCCTTCAAGCCCAAAGGCTTGAGGGTCAGGTCATTGTCTACATTGTCTCAATTTGCAGGTACACATCAATTTGGGGTTTGGGGTAAGAATTAAAAAGAGAATGGCGTTTCTCGTTTTTCATGTGTCGTTCTTCTCCATAGGAACACATTATTTCCGTGGTATTAACAACCTTCAGCAGCCATGGAACAGTTGGACTGGCCGTAAAAAACATGAGCTGAAGCCAAACAATCCCACAGAGGAAGGGCTGGCAAGTATCCACAGTGTGCTGTTTAGAAAAGACCCCTTTTTATGGAGGGCTGCCCTCCTGTACTACACTGTGTATCGGGCCAGCCAAATGTCTTTCAGTGAACTCTTCAGAGATATTGGGAAGTTTGTCAAGGACCCCAATACAAGATGGGATTACTGTGTGCGAGCCAAGAGGGGCTGGACTGACACTTCCCAACCAGGTGAGCGTCCCGACTAGTTTCCTGACTCACTGGATCACTTGATTTTGGTTACTCCCTAGTCTGCCAAGCAGAGAATTCTCTCACGGTTAAAAATTTACCCTTCGTTACTTGAGGTCAGTGCCACATTTTGTTAGCACTGACCCAGACCACATTTTGTTAGCACTGATTTTTCCCATCTTATATTGAAAAACTTCAAACCTATAGAAATACAGATATAATGAAAGAATAAACACTAATACCCTTCCTCTAGATACATGTTAACACTTGGCCATTTTTTTCTTTCTGAATGTAAAAACAGTTTTATTGAGGTATAAGTCACATAACATAAAGTTCACCCATTTAAAATGTACAGTTCAGTGGTTTTTAGAATATTCATAGTTGTGCGAAAACACTGCTGTCTAATTCCAGAATGTTTTCATCACCCCTAAAAGAAGCCTGCCATTAGCAGCCATTTTCTATTCCCTCTCCCCACGCCCCAGCTCTGAGTGACCTTCCATCCACTTTTATAGGTTTGCCTGTGTTAGACATTTTATATAAAAGGAATCAGATAATGTGTGATCCTTTGTGGCTGGTTTCTTTCACTTAGCATAAAGTTTTAAAGATGCATATTGTAGCATGTGTCAGTATTTCAGTTCCTCTGATTGCTGAATGTTACTCCATTGCATAGATATGACACATTTTTTTATCCATTCAGTTAATGGACATGTGGATTGTTTCCACTTTGGGGCTGTTATGAATAATGTTGCTAGGAGCATCTGTGTTCAAGTTTATGTTTTTAATGCTCTTGGGTATATATTTATATTCAGATATTTTGCCCATTTTTAATTGGGTTATTTATCTTTTTATTATTGAGTTGTAAGAGTTCTTTGTATATTCTGTGTGCAAATTTCTTGTCAGATATATAATTTGCAAACATGTGGGTTGTCTTCACTTTCTGTGGCTTTTTAAAAGTAAATTATACACTTAACATTTAATTCCTGAAAACTTGAGTACATTTCTCCTAAGAAGACATTGTTCTAGGTAACACAGTATCATTGTCACACTTAGGAAAGTGAGCATTATTTCAGCAATATGACTAATATACATATGATATTTAGACTTCCCCGTGTAGTCCAGAGTGTCCTTTATACCTGTTTTTTTTAAACCTAGATTCAATCGGGGTTGCACATTATTTCTGGTGGTTATATCTCTTTTGCCTCTTTTAATATGGAAGTCTTCCCCACCTTTTTTTTCATGATTCTGACACCTTTTTTTTTTTTTTTTTTTTTTTAAGTCCAGGCCACTGTTGTTATAGAATGCCCACAGTCTGGGTGTGTTTAATTGTTTTCTCATGATTAGAATATTACATAAATGATATGGGATTACAACAGGAGCCACCTAACTACAGGTGGTCTCACTAGTAGAGATGCTGACTTTGATCCTTATTTAAGGTGCAGATTGTGAGCGCCTTCTTTTGTAAAAGAACATTTTCTTTTTCCCCTTTTTAATAAGTAATCTGGAAGGTAACAGATACTGTGCAAATATCCTATTTCCCAAGTTTCATCTAATAGTTTCAGCATCATTAGTGATCCCTGCCTGAATCTGTTCCTTGAGATTTCTAGTACTACAAGGACTGTCCAGGAAAAGTCCAGCCATTGTCAACATAACAAGAATAGTACATGCCTGGATACTTTCTAGACAACCCTTGTACTTTATTATTTTCATTATTTACCTAAAGAAATTAGATGCAAAGAGTATAGTCACAGTGCATGTTGATCGTCACAGGCAGTTCTGGTTCTAAGTATGGATACTACTCTAATAGAACGTTGAAAAGCTTTTGTCAGCAGCTTTAAGACTTCAGATTGCCCAGAAAGGTTTTGGGGCTTTTTGTTTTTTTCAGCGGGGGTTTCTCTTTGGGGGTGGGTGGGTTTTTGTTTGTTTGTTTTGGTTTAGTTTGGTTTTTACAGAATAAAAATTAGACTATAATACAATACAAAAATGCCTTTAAAAAGGGAGAGGAATTAGGTAGTATTCATTTAAACTCCATTTTGTCTTTAAGATTAATTTGATGTATGAACACATTTTCTTCTAAAAGTATTTAAAACTATTTATTTGGAGCTGCAAAACAGCTCCCCAAGTCTGTGATGGTTATGTCGCCAGCCCAGCCCACATTCACATTTTATACCTGTGATGTGGTTGTACGGAAGTATGACACCCGAGAGCCAGGACCAGGCAAGACAGGAAGCAGGAGAACTTCGGTCCTGCCTCTCCTGAGTGCATCACCACCCCAGGTGGTTTCAGTCGTTATTTCTTCAAAGGGCTTCTCAGTCCCTGTTTTCTCTCTTCTTCTGGTAACCCTGTGATGCAAATGTTGGTATGCTTGATGTCCCAGATGTCTGTGAAACTATCCTCTTGTTTTATAATTCTTTTTTTTTTCTTCTACCTTGTCTTCCAAAACACTGATTCAATCCTCTGTTTCATCTAGTCTGCTGGTGGTCCCTTCTAGTGCATTCTTTACTTCAGTTATTGTATTCTTCACTTCTGACTGGTTCTTTTTTATGGTTTTTATGTCAGTTTTTATGCTTAATATCTCTTTGTTGAAGATCTTACTGAGTTTATCTATTCTTCCCCTAAGTTCCTTGAGCATCCTTATAACCAGTGTTTCGAACTCTGTACAGATACAGAGTAGGTTGCTTGCCTCTATTCCATTAAGTTCTTCTGGAGTTTTCCCCTGTTCTTTCATTTGGGGCATGTCTCTTTGTTTCCTCATTTGGCTGTCTCTCTGTGTTTGTTTCTATGTATTAGTAGAGCTGCTATGTCTCCCACTCTTGTCCGGGTGGTCTCATGTAGTAAGCGCCCTGTAGGGCTGAGTGGCACAGTCTCACTGATCACATGAGCCAGGTGCTCCAGGACTATCCTTGTGGAGGTTGTATGTGCCCTCCTGCTACAGTTTGTTTCAGGTCAAGAGCGTGCCATGCTTTCCTCCTCATTAGACCTGCTTGCTGTACTTTAGCCCTCACGTCCTCTGTACCTATAGCTGCACAATGCTCTCAGGCTGCTCTTGACACCCACGGAGGCACATCACTTTTAGACATTTTTTTCTTCTTCACATACTTAAAAAAAAAAATATATATATATATATTATATATAGCTGAAAAATGTCAAATGTATACAAAAGAAGAGTGGTTAACATGCTAAGCCCTCATTAAATCTTAGTAATTATCCACCTTTTTTGAGTGTGGTTCATCATTTCTTTCAAGTTCCTGCTTTCCTATAGTATATTAAAGCCAATTCCATACATCATGGTCCTCTCCCCATTAATACTTCAGATGTACTGTATCTCTGGGAAGAACTGCCTTTTTCCACAGCCCCCATGCTATTAGCATATCTAACAGAATTGACTCTTTCTTAATATAGAACTCTCCATACGGTAGAATTTTAGCCCATCTAATAGAGCAAATTCTTTTTTAATTACACAAGTTATGTCATAAACGGGAGAAAGGTTTTCTCTGTAAATGGAGCATCCTTTTTAAGTAGGCTCAGATCTCACAAGCCCTTTTCTACTTACCATGTCTTATCCATATTCTTTTCTGTTTATAAACCTCTGTATTCTCTAAAATCCAGTTCTAGCACTTATTTTCATAAGGAGAAATAGTATCAAAATCACAGTTATTTTTAATGGGGTAAGTGGTATTAGTTTTTGGAAAACTAGGAGTTTCTGAAATCCT
Source organism: Craseonycteris thonglongyai (assembly GCA_004027555.1). Classification (NCBI taxonomy): domain Eukaryota; kingdom Metazoa; phylum Chordata; class Mammalia; order Chiroptera; family Craseonycteridae; genus Craseonycteris; species Craseonycteris thonglongyai. The sequence goes on from PVKE010003233.1 coordinate 36,294, forward strand.
GTGTCACCACATTGCCCCCTGTGACCCAACTGCTCTACAACTGCTTTCCCCCAGCCCTCGCCACCCACGTGCCTTCCCTGAGCCACGGGAAGTAAGGTTATGATCAGGTGGTAGGGCTGGGGTGAGCATGGGATAAGTATTTGTACGAGTCATTTTAAATGACCAGGTTTCTATATAATTAGGAAAACTTCTACCTTAATTATGGGGAGTGGGGATCTGGGGAGAAGGGATTATTAAGGGAAGCTACTAGTCTCCACATTATCCTGGTAATTCCAAAGACCCTACATTTTATGTTATGAAGATATAGTAGTTAAATAAAAATAAACAGCAAATTAGAATATTCTTTGTACAGGACAAATTCCTGCATTAAAGGGAATGGATTAGTATCTAACTACTTAGTCGTTCTTTTAAACTTCAGAAAGTGAAACCTCTTCTGGTTCCTGCAGGGTGTTTCAGTAAGGACCAGGTGTACCTGGATGGCATCCTGCAAATCCTCCGTTACAGAGACACCATCAACTTTCCTCTGCTCACCGCCCTGGGGAAGGTGAGTGACACCAGTGGCACAGGGTCCCCATGCAGCCCGGGTCGGCATCTCCTCCAGCTCAACTTTGTGGCTAAGTGAGACTCAGGTTCAAACTGTTTTCACTTCGTTGTTGAAATAGGTTTCCTTTATGTGATAATAGGAGAGAAGAACTGTGGTTCTGTTGTTGAACCAAATTGTAGAATTTCCTTTGTGGACAATAAGAGGTTAGAAGCCAATAGGAAATTTGAGACTGTGCTACAAATTTTGATTTTTATTCATATATACATCTTTTTCTATAGCATTTTAAAGTACACCATAAGTACAACACTCCCACCTGTAGTACATCAGCATGTGTCTTCCAAGAATAAGGGTATTTTCTGACATGACCATATGATTTTCTCTTTCGTTTTATTCAGTCAAGTTCATAAAACCCTCTCTGAGACCAAGGTCCTTAGTTTGGTACCTATATTTTCTTCTATGTAGTTTATTGTTTCAGGTCTTATAAATCAAGTCTTTAATCTCTTTTAATCCCTAACAAATGTAATGTAGAATCATACACTTGGAAACTATGTAATTGTTACCAACCAATGTCACCCCAATAAATTTAACAATAAAAAAGAAATCTCTAACAGTGCCCCCCTCACTTCGGTCTTTTTGTTTTTTCATGATATTTTTAAGAATCCAGAATAGTTTTCTTGAGAATTCTTAGAATTTGGATTATAAGATTGTTTCCTTGTAATTAAATTCAGGTTAAACATTTTTGCCAAGAATATGACATAAGTGAGTTGTGTATTTCCTATTGCATCATATTAGAAAGCACATAATGTCATTTGTTGATGCTGTGTTTGATCACCTGGGTAAATTAGTTACTACCAGGTCTCTCCATTGTAACAGTACCTTCCCCCCATTGAATGAATAAGTAATCCATGGGGCGATAATGATACTTTCAAGGAATAGTTTTAACACTCACCCATGATCTTTGCCCAAATCAGTTACTACACTGGTGGTAGCAAAATAGAGAACTTTGAATTCTGTTACTTTTCACTCCATTTTGTAGTATTATTATTGTACTTACTCTTTTTTTATTCAACCTTTCCAATGGCTGCTCCTGTGTTTTTTAAACATCTGCATGTTTTCTAGCGAAGTAAAATGTCTTGGGATCATCTTATACTTTTTTACCCAAGTCTGAGATTAGGTATTTCTCCAAGGAAGCCTTGATTTCTTTTAGTGGGAAATGGTTTTTAGAAAACAAAATCGAGCAGTAGACATACTCCTGGCTTCGGGTGCTGTACATTGTCTGTCTTTGTTTTAAATTATCAGGGTGTTCTAATTCCAATCAGCACCACCGGGTTCTTGCATACCAGCCTTCCATTCCACATGTGTCTTCCTTCTCTTAAAATGTGTGTGTTTACTCATTCTCTCCTATAATAAACTAAGAATGGTTTAAGAATTATTAAATTACACCAATATCAACAACAAACCTATTTTCATTTATACTTAGTGGTGTACATATTTAATAAAATAATTTTAATAACTAAAAATATAAATGAAACTTAATAAAAAACATATATATTATGAACATAATATTTTTTTAATTAAAGTCTTCCTACTTAACCAGGAAGAATATTAGTCAGAAAACAATAGTATTTAAAGTTAGTCATGTTTTAGAATTTAAAGTTTCAAAGATAATTTGTAGAACTTCAAAAAAGTTTCATCCCTAAACTTAATGTAGGTACCCGTGAAAGATTGGGTTCTTATACAAGCAAATGAAAGAGATGTGGAATTAAAAAAAAAACCAAAAAAACACAAAAATTCAAAATAAAGAGAATTTAACACAAAACATTATTATCTGAGGGTTGTCCAGAAAGTATACAGCCATAATAATATGAGAAATAGAGGCATCTATGGCTGGATTTCCTCTGGACAGCCTTCATATTTCCCAAATTAAATAGAAATAGGAATCTAATATGCCATTATGCTGTATTTCATAGTTTAATAACATGTACTTATATTTTAGCTTTTTTCTTGATTGTTTGATGTGGTCAGGAGGTTTGTTTAGGTTTAGAGCCTTTCACACACACATTCAGTTTAGGTGTATAATTTCCAGACAAGCTGAGTAGATCCAAGATAGAATGAATGTTACATCAAATACTGACTTTTTATCTTTTTAAAAATGGTCATGGTATAGGGAGCAGATAAATACATTCTTCCTTAATATAGTAAAGAAAAGAAGCCACTGATTTTTGTTATTTTGCAGGTATTACAGTAATTTGAAAAACAGTCCACATCCTTAGTTTCACGTGAGACCCAGGGAAGAAGTTGCTCTTGAGAATGTCCCTGGTAGTTACCTTTAAAATGGACCTGCCTTCCTCTTTTCAGGTTTCTTATGAAGACGTGGAGCGCTTGAAAGGGCTGGCGGTCACCGAGAACACGCGGGTCCCGCACTTCCTGCAGGACCACGGGCGGTACATGGAGCACTTAGAGAAGATCATGGAGGTGAACGAGCTGACGGACAGGGAGCTGAGGGCCCTCCTGTGCTGACGCGCGTCCCCGCGACCCGCAGGTTGGCAGGACCATGTGCAGGTGCTTCCCGATGCAGCTGCGGCAGGATTCCGCTGGGCTTCAGGCTAAGTGCACTCCGTAAACTGTTTCCCTAAAATGTTTCTGCGGGCTGCAAGGGAAACTCAACTGTTTCCAGGAGCCTATGGCGAGTCTCAGATGAAAATGCTACTCGTGAGTGTTTGTGAAGAATCTTGGTCAAACTGAGAGGTCACCTTCTGCCTGAACCCCAAGACCAGCTTCACCCAGAGACTGAGCAGTGCTGTTCAAACCCCACGGTTACAGCTTATTTGATAAATACGGTCATTATTCTCCTTTGAAAAACTTGTTTTGTTATGACCCCAAAACTAGATTTCTTATTTCTCTTATATGGTAAGTAATGTTATGGGGGGGGGGGCGATTTTGAAAAGTTTTCAGTAATTTGTTTTACACATTATTATTTCACCCTCCCAGTTTATAGAAACTACATTAGACAATGATCTTGTTTTGTTCAGTTATCCCTTCACTAAACTTTTTCATTTGCTAAAACATATTGCACCATTTCAAAATTTTAACCAAGTTTTACATTAAACTTTTCCCCTGTTCCTTTATATACATGGTAAGTACATGTTTCAGAGAGGCTTTGCTCCATAAATTAAAATAGTTGGGCAAGAGAGAAGCTACTCACCTTGTTATTAAGTGGATGACACACAGGACGGACAGACGGGTGTCCTCCATGTAGGAGCCGGATGGTGACTTGGGTAGTAGCATCAACAGCAAACCTGACTGGGCCCTGAACAATGGATTTCTAGGCATGGCCGTGTGATAAACTGGCCTTGGGATATTGGCTTGGTTTGATGTGATCAAAATCTTTGATTTTTATCAACCCAATAATGATACAGTTTGAATTTCAAAACTGAGAGTTCTGGTTCTCCATTTCTCCTCCTAAAACCTTTTACACCTAGCTTTATAACTTAACAGTTTTGACATATACATGCATATATATACATATGTATATATATGCAATATATATATGGCTGTCTAGAAAGTATCCAGCCATGTAACCATTTTTGTTACATTGACAATGGCTGGATTTTTTCTAGACAGCCCTCATATACTTGGGGTCACATGGTTCTTCATACAACTTATTTTGATGATCAGAAAGAATACTGCCGTAAACACCCCATTCCACATTACTGTAGTTTCTGCACAAAGCTATCTGAGAGTTTATCTGTACCTCGATTCAGGCCTAGATACGGTGCCAACACTGGTAGGTGTGTACTGCAGAGCCTGGTCCACTTTCACGCTAGGAAATGACGCAGGCAGTCTTTTGCCGGCGAGGTTATGTGCTTTCTCTCATTCACATGTCTAGAAGGGCTTGCCTTAAAGAAGGTGTAGCAAACAGGATACACCTGACTGGTGGTTCTTGGAGAGCCATGCCTCTTGTTTTTGGCCGTACAGGGCCAGCCCTTTGGAGCACTGAAGACGCCCAAACACGTGCCGTGCAGCCCGGGGTGTGGCTGCACGTGTCTCGGGCGGTCGGGGGCACATGTGCCAACACCCCCCAGACACTGGAAGGTGATTATTGACCCATCAAGCATCATTTCTTTGTAGCAGAGCCATCCACTTTTAGCTTCATCTTCAAACTTTCAAAGGTTATCACTAACGGTGTCTTATTAACTGGAATTGAAATTTAGACAGAAATGGTAATATTAATGTCCTGTGACTTAAGCCCACATGCTTGTGAATTTAACATGTGTAGGTAATTACACTGCTGATCTTATGTTACAGTTTAAATATAACAGAAAACCACAACAGCCTTAATTTCCTATTGGTAGGATTATTTGCAGTGGTTCTAGGCCCTGAATTTTAAAACTGATAGACATTCTCCCTTTATCTGATTTGAAAAAGGAAAAACGTTCTTGCCTTACTGCTTTGGTATAAAAACATGAGCACTATCCAGACAGAAAATGGCTTTAAATCACATTGATTGTCTTAAGATATTTTAAAGTTAGCAGTGAACCAAAAATAGTTTCAAATTAGCTGAAATACTTAAAGAGCTCTATGCTTTAGAATTTGGGATTGAAGATTTAATTGTTTATTCTCTTTCCTAAAATAATATTAAGGTCAGTTTTATTCCCTAAAATAAAAGTTTTAAAAATAGAAAATTATATAGCAGCAGTGCTGAGTGGAATAGTTTTGAAGATCATATTTATTTTAATTAGACTTATTTGCTCCAGGCTATTGAATATTATTAGGATTTCATCCGTTTTTCTTCATAATACTAACATATAGTTGTATAAAAGAGAAATTCTGATAAACTGTTTTGGTTTTCACACCAGACAGGATTCAAAGTAAAATTATTTGTAAACCTAATCCATGGTCTTCATTTCTTTGTATTTTCATCTTTGTAAAAGTGTTTAAAATTTGTAGAATTGGTTTTGTAAATCTTCAGGTATTTTGTGTCTGCCTGTAATAGAAATAACACTGAAGTTCTCCAACGAAGTATGTGGATATATGTGTATGCAAACTTCTGTTCTTTGAAAACCTATTTATATTTTTGTGGTATTTCTGTTTTTTGTGCAATAATTATTGAAAAGACTATCGATCACGAGTGTCTTTGGTATCCTCACTATAGAGAAATACCGCATGTGCCGCCCCCGCCCCCGCCCCAGTGGTTCTGCTTGTATTCTCACGCGGCACGTGGAGAAGGGAGGGGAGGGAGACCGCGCCTGACTTTGCTCCCCTGTTCACGGAGTAAACCTTTATGTGGAACCTACTGAACGGGGTTTGTGCTGAGTGCCACTCAGCCCTGTGAGAAAGCAGCAGAGCCACCTGACTGCGGGCACAGTAAATGGCCTGCCCTGCATGTGAATCAGAGAGCAAGGCCGCTTGCGAATCCCCTTCCCACCCATGACTCGTGTTCCAGCCCACAGATCTCCTCCACCGGAGAGGACTACCATTTCCAGTTTCTTGTATAACTTAACCAGTTTCTGCATAAACAGTCACATACAAGTCTAATGCTCCTTCATCCTTTTCACAAAGACAACTATTAACATTTCTGCAGATGTTGCTATTTCCACTTAGTAACATACCTTAGAAACAAAATCACAAACCATGAAAGAAAAAACTGGACACCTCTAAGTACTCTGTGATTCAAAGGATACTGTCAAGAAAGTGAACAGAAAACCCACATAATTTTGCAAGTTATGTATCTGATAAGGGACCTGTGTCTAGAATATATGAAAAACACTTAAAATTCAGTTGAAGAAATAGTGAAAGGAGTTCTTGAAGCTGAAATTGAAAGGATGCTAATGAGTAACACACTGGTAAAGGTAAGTGCAGAGCCAGTTAGAATGCTCTAGTGTTGTAATATGCTGGTGTGTTAATCACATAACGCTAGTATAAAAGTTAAAGAACAAGAGTAATAAGAATATTATAACTAGTAATTAATACACAATATCAAGATGTAAATTGTGATATCAAAAATGTAAAAGTGAAAGGAGTAAAAGGATAGAAATTTGTATATGATTGAAGTTGTTGTCAGCAACTGTTATCTCCGTGTTTTATGTAGACCTACCTCATGGTAACCACAAAACAAAAACCTACAGCAAATTCACAAAGACCGAGGGAAGGGAATCAAAGTATGTCACTGTGGAAAATCATCAATTCACAAGCAAAAGAGGGAGAAAGTGACTGGATGGGTTTAAAAAGACCCAACTACATGCTGTCCTCGAAAGACTTAAACTCTAGGGACACGGATGGGCTCAAAGTGAAGGGATGGGGGAAAATACTCCATGTATGTGGAAACCAAGAGAACAGGGGTAACTATACTTATATCAGACAAAAGAGACTTTAAGCCAAAATTGGTAACAAGAGACAGAGAAAGTCATTTTAGAATGATAAAGGGGTTAGTTCAAGAAAATACAAATATATATGTACCAAATACCACACCACCTAATTATATAGAGCAAATACTGTCAGATCTGAAGTGAGAAATAGACAGCAATACAATGAAAGTAGGGAATTTCCAATATCCCACTTTCAACAATGGACAGATGAAACAAAATCAATACGGAAACACTAGACTTGAAATGCACTTCAGGGCAGCCAAGCGGGTTAAGCACTCGCTTCGCAGCCCCAGGGACCGAAGATCAAATCCTGGCCCCGGCCCATGTGGACCCATATGCTGAACTGGGATGTGGCCCCCAGTTTGGTTCTTGCCCCCCACCCCAGTTTGGCCCCTGGCTCGAGGGGGCATGTCTCCCATGTGGGAGTTCCTGGCCCAGTTCCCACCCTGTGTGGCTCCCACCCACCTGTGTGGAATGAAACCATGTTGAAAACTGATGACGTACAACTGTGGAGACTGCTGTGGGCCCTCCCTCTTCTGTCTCTATCTCTTTCTGTCTCTGTCAAAAACAATAAAAAATCTTACAAAAAAAACCCAAAAACACTTTAAACAAAATTGACCTAACAGACATATACAGAATACTCCATCCGACAGCAGCAGAAAACAGCCTTCACAAGAATATTCCCCAGGATAGATCAGATGATCGGTCACAAAACAAGTTTAGCAAATTTAAGAAAACTGAAATCATACCGAGCATCCTTTTCTGACCAAAATGGTATGAAACTACCGTGTTTCCCCGAAAGTAAGACGTCCCCCCCAAATAAGACCTACTTGCAGTTTTGCCTCTTGCTGAAATACGTATAAAGCATCTCCCCCAAAATAAGACCTAGCGCATCTTTGGGAGCAAAAATTAATATAAGACACTGTCTTATTTTCGGGGAAACAGGGTAGAAACCAATACCAGGAGGGAACCTGGAAGTTTTATAAACATGTGCAGGTGAGACCGGGCCAGAAGCCACGGTGTGCCCACAGAGGGCTGATTTGGCCGCGCTGCCAGGTGCTTTAACACCGGCCTCCGTTGTGTCTCAGGACATCCCGACACCGACAAACAGCCCCCGTCACAGGTAAGTCAGCACCAGGACCATCACCCCAGACAGACACAGCTCCCGCTCCCGAGGAGCTTCGTACGGTCTAGCCACATGCCCGGCAGAGCCAGCCCGGACCCTCGTCCTTCTGCCACTCCACACGGCCCCCCGCAGCCCACCTCTGAGCTCACGCCCCCGTCCCCGCTGCCTCTGAGGGGCTGGCCTTTGGCTCTGTGGCCTTTTCCCTGTAACACACCGTGAGCTTTTGCCCCAACGGCCCCCACAGCCCGGCCCGCGCAGGGAATGCCGTCTCCCAGCTGCCCTGGGAGGATGGCTCAGCTTCGCCCCCCAGTGAGAGCACCCCGCTCCGTCCTAGGGCTCCCGCCGCACCTGATACCCCCGCTACACGTGTCTCTGGGTCTGCTCTTCGTGGCCAGCCTGTCTCCTAAAGAGCGTTTAACACAAGGCCACTGGAGCCAGACAGAGCCGAGTTCGAATTCCGACATGTCACTTACCAGTTACGAAGCCCATTGACTTGTAAAGCGGGGGTGGCAGCATGGGACTCAGAGTCCCCAACGACGCAGGTCCTGAGGTCAGCTGTGCACATCCCCACGTGTGCGATGCTCACCGGCAGGCCGTACCTGTCCCCTTCCGGGTCCCCTCCTTCCTCCCGCACCTCCACCCCCGGCTGCCGGTCTTCAGAGAACCGGCTAAGCACGCACACCTGCGGGAGGGAGGGCTCTTCCTGGGAGAGACGACAACCCCAGGCCCACCCACTGGGAAAGGCCCCAGGTGTCGGGCAGGCGGGGGAGGCGGGCAGGGGAGCCCCCCGGCCACCTCTGTTCTCACTCCGAACTTCCTTCTGGTTGTCCAGACCCGACCTAAGGGGAGGCTGACCATTTTAAAAGACACAGAAAACAGCGGGACGTCTGGTCAGCCTAAGGGTTTTCCCGAGGGGCAAGACTGCTGGCTTCTGCAGGGCGGTGTCCGCCTGCCCCCCAAGCTGAGTGTCAGGATGCTGTCTGCCTTGCAAACTGCCCCGTCCCCTGCCCCACCCCAGGCTTTTCCTTTGCCCTCCGTAGCCGTTGGTGAAGAGGCCTTCCCCGCCCCAGCCTGGGCCCCGCTGGGCAGAGAGTAGGACACTGAAGAGGACAGGGGTCCCAGCAGGGAGCGGCCGGGAAGGAGCCGCAGGCACCCCCGGGGCAGCCTCTGCAGGCTGGGGGCTCCTCCTGCTTTAGGAAGGGGGCCCGGCTTTCTTACAAGTCACGTGCGGGACTGAACCGCTGCTCTGGCTGCCGCACGAGGCGTGGCAGGGCCACCTGCTCAGAGGACACGAGGGGATGTGTGAGAGGCACCACGGCCGGGCTGGGGGTGTACAGGAGCGGGCTCCCCGCAGGCGGTGCTTGGCGTTCGGGACCCCTCCAGCCACAGCCCCTCGGAAGCACCAGAAAGGGGCACGAAACACCCCCAGCCATGGACCCTCCCCTGGGTTCATCTCTGCTTTATTGTTTTCAAAACAAAACTAAGCATCACCCCTCAACAGCGGAGAAGGCTGCCCGGTCACAGCTGAAAGCTTTATGTCACCTGCAGCCGGCACATCCCAGACCCAGGTCAGAAGCAAGAGTCTGTGGCCCAGCTCCGACCCGACGGGCCTGGGCCGCCCGGGACGCCCCCACTCCCTCCAGGAGCCCCCACGGCCGTCCTGAGAGCTGCGGGTCCCGCTGAGGTTGGCGGGTCCCGAGCTCAGAAGACATTCCAGGTCTCCACTGGGCCTCCGATTAGGCCGTGTCACGCTTCCCTCCCCCCAAGAGGTCCAGGAGCACCCACAGAGGAGGGCAGGGCAGGCCCAGACGCGAGGTGCTCAGAATAACGAGAAGGCACCCGGCCGCCTGTGCCCCGTGGGATCGGAGGGTGCAGGACCCGGTTTGCTGTCATCATCGCTCGTGCTTAATGTTGGCCTCGCTTCGCTCCAAGGTGACCCCGTTGCCGCTCCGAGGACCCTCCTTCTTGGGCCAGTCCCTTTCGGTGTAAAACTCGGCCAGCACCGGGCAGTGTTCCGAAGCCAACCCGCCCCAGGACCAGTTATCCGGAATCCAAGGGTTCGTGAGGCCTTCTCTCAGGACAGCGCAGTGACCTGCCGGGGGAGGCAAAAGAGACGCAGCAGTCAGGGCCGGGCTGGCGGGCGGGCAGCCCCGGGCTCCCGACGACACCCCTCAGCCCTCCGGGGGGCCGTGCACACGAGATGTCTGGGGTGAGGTTGCCACCGAGGCACCAGAACTACAGAGTCCAGGCCGCCTGCCCGTCCCCGCACCCACCGGCCTGGCTGGCCTCCTCCTCACCACGTACCCCTCCCGATCTGACCAGCGACAGAGGGACAGACGTCCAAAGCCGAGGCCCTGCTTCAGGAAGCAAAGCCGATCAGAATGGGGCTGGTGGGGAGGGTGGATCCGTTCTATCGAAAGGGTAAAATTAAAAAGGGAACGTTGCAGAGGAGTCTGAGACGGGGAAGGTGCTTAATAAAGACTGAGAAATACAGGAAGCGGGAGGTACGCGCGGAAAACAATGAAGCCGAGGTTACAGCAGCCAGGACGGGGCAGCGAGCTCGGAGGTCGCCGTCCGCGGACCGAGGCCCGGCTGCGGCCTGCCTCACGCCAGCTCCCGAGGCGGAGCTCCCCCCGCATCTGCCACAACGCAGCCCCTGAGGTGACAGGGCTCCGGGCAGGTTAGCTGAGTGACTAAATGTCCGTAAAATCATTTTTTTTTTCCAGAAAAGTTAAATTTTATTATTCGCCCTGAGCTTTTACATAGGAGCAAGTGGGGTATGAGTGAGGAACACTGATAGCAGGGGCTTCTGGGGTTGTCACAGGGTAAGTACCAAGCTCACAGTGGACACTGGCTGTCTACTAGACTGGAGAGTTGAATGAGTTTGGGGAAATTGTCATTTAATCTGTAAGAATCTACAGGGAGGTCCTAATGCCATGTCTTGCATTAAGCTTTACCTTTCACCTCTAATTCATCTAAGATGCTGTGGCTTATCCACATGGGTGGCCCCAAAGGTTCTGTGCTAAAAAGAAAGTTAGTATTTCCCAGATGTCACTAACAGTGAAAGAGCTAAAGGAAAGGTTACATTGTTTACAGAAGCCAGGTTGGCCCTTGTGGAAGGCTGCAAGATGCCGCCAATGTTCAAATAAACACCTGTCGGGTTTCAGGTAAGTTCTCAGCTCCTCTTGGAATGGGGTCTCTGCTAGCCCCTAACCAGGTCTGCCTGGGACACATGGGTGCACACCTGTTGTAGACCAGTGACGCCTTTTAAAGATTTCTGACAGCCACCTGTTATATCGTCACCTAAAGGATGACGCTACACATGCCCACGGAGGAGGGGCGATCACCCCTGACCCCTGTTCAATCCCAATGATCCGGAACTCTCAGCTCAGACAGGTGTCCCTTAGAGAGAAAGCCAGTGGCTCGGGCCTTACCCGTGAACACCTTCTTTAAGCTTTTGCTGATCCAGATATTGTCCAGAGACTTGGAGCCTTGAGGATTCTTGGTGCTGATGTTGGTGAAGGTGTGTGCAGGGACCAGGTGGTGGAACTTTTCTTTCCTCAGAATATCGTAGTCACTGCTGTCTGGCCCCTGGCCAAAGTCCCCTAAAACAAGCACGTCTCTTTCTCCTGGAAGTGGAGGAAAAAACATCGGGAGTGGGTTGCGGGTCTCTGATTGGACTCCCCAGAGTTAGGACTGTGGTACGGTTCTCATTCACCCAACGTTTCCAAACTCCTTGTGCAAAAGAAAGCCCCAGACCTTTAGAGGAGTAAGTTAGTGACACACTTGGAAATGGGGGGGAGTGTGTGATGCAGAGAGCACCCTGTTCCCGCTCATGTGTTCCAAATCGCACGCAGAAAAAGGCCTGCGGGTCTTGTCCAGAGACTACCCGGAGCTCAGCAAGCATTTGTGGGGCACGGAGGACAGAGCACGTGAAGACACAGGGAGCAGGTGGCCGTCTATGAGCCAAGGAGACAGGCCTTAGAAGACACCAGCCCTGCCGACACCTTGATCTTGAACTTCCAGCTGCCAGAACTGTGATACAACAACCTTCTGTGGTGTTAAAGCCCCCGGCCTGTGGTGTTCTGTTACCGCCCGCACAATACAGGGCCGAAGTGGAAAAAAGCTTTTCTCTAATCAAGCCCTTTCGATGTACATGTGTACAGACCCTATTTTCTCCCCCAGCAGCGTTTCGACATTCGGCGTACGTCCACTTTCCTCATCCATCAAAATTTTGCGAATGTGGATGATACACTTTTTGAGATATTGCATTTAAATGAAGTCAGTGTCCACACCGTGTATTTGAGACAAATTTAAATGCCCTCTGGGGAGGTTAAGTCCCCAAATGTGAAGTCGGGGCTTGAGGGTTAAGTCCCCAAATGTGAAGTCGGGGCTTGAGGGGCTATGGAAGGCAAATGTATCTGAGACACACAGCAAATCCTTTTCCTTGATACGAATATGCTGTAATAACGGCTCCAGGGAAAGAAATCTAAGGTGAAATGACACGAGCCACCAGCAGAGGGTACTCGTGCACTGCAGATGACCCTCCCCTAGGGGGCGCCAGGGATGGGAGCCCTGTGTGGCCAACAGATGTGCCCCTCGGGCTAGATCAGAACCACCTTGGCACCCAAAGCAGAGCAAGCCTAAGCTGTCTTAAAAAACCACTACCCACTTCCAACAGGAAAGCTGACTTGACAGTGTTAATGATCCTCCATTGTCAGGCCCTCTCTGCAGGCTGAGGTTGCTGGGCTCACAAGTCACTGAACCAGTGAACACAGTGAGTGTAAAGGTTATCAGAGGAGACGTGAACTGGGGCCTCCCTCTCTGCTTCCGTACCAGGGGAAGGAAGGCATGAGACTGAGGACAACAGCAGTGGCCACAGGATTTTAGAATTACCAAGTCACCCTTTTTCATAGGTTAGAGATGAACTGTAGGTAAGCGATTTTCCATATAGCTGCTCCCTTTTTTAGCCCGAAGACTCGCAATTTAAGTAGAACGCTGGTCACAGCACATCCTTGTTCACAACGTAAGTGGCATCAATGTTCACAAGCAGTAAAAAGATGGAAACAGCCCACGCGTCCATCAACTGATGGGCAGGCAAGCAAATGGCGGTGTGTGTAGGTGTGTGTTTTTATGTACAACGCAACAGTATTTGGCCTTAAAAAAAAAAAGGAAATTCTGGAACATGGTACAACACAAAGGAAAGAAACTTAAAGACATTGGGCTACATGAAATAAGCCAGACACAAAAGGACCTATGCCAACACTGCACTTCCATGGGCACCCAGAGGAGTCACATTCATGCAGAAAGTTGAGCGGTGATTGCTGGGCTCTGGGTGGGTGGGAGGAATGGGGAGTTAGGGGTGAAGATGGAAACATTCTGGAGATGGATGGTGGTGATGGCTATAAAATGTGAGTGTACATAGAAACCACTGACCTCCACACATAAGAGAGGGTAAGATACTAAATTGTATGTCCTGTCTATTTTATTACAATAAAAAAAAAAATCTTTTTAAAGTGTAAGACTGTCGTTTGACCAAACTACTTTTATGCCCGAATCACCATCATGAGGGGCCAATTTCACAAGGAAAAGGCTTATAGGGAAAGCTGGTGAAGATTGATCAAAACTCAAAAAACGTGGCAGAGAATTCCAGCCCGTAAACCCTCACGCGGATGAGATCGGCGCACCGAGAAACCAAGCCAAATGGCAGCACCCCGGTCTTACACCCGTGTCCACTTTTCCTTCTGGTAAACCACACGCGGAAGCGCTCCCGGCATCGGGGCAGAGCCCGGGAAACACAGAGTCCCCCTTCCTTCTAAAATCCCCTCTGGGATGTGTGGCGTCAACTCGTGTCGGCCGAGCACCTACTGTGCACTTGGCATTTCCACAGTTAGCGAGCTCCTGGGCTCCCCCACTGCAGGAGCTGAGATGAAAATGCAGCTTCACCTTCGGGGCCCTTCGGCACGATCCGTGCCCCAGCAGGGAGACCCACTCAGCACAAGGCTCACCAGGGCTTCCCACGCCCCCCGTCAACAACGGTGCGTCTCAGCCCAGCAAACCTGCAGGTGGATCCCCCACAGCCGCATCCCCGGGGCAGCTGACCCCGGATGAGTCGTGGCAGGGGAGGGCGTCCTCAATTCTTGTGTCCCTCATCGTTCCCGCCAAAGGAGAGCCACAGAGCCGACACTGTGGGATGCGCATGCTCGGCCCACCGAGACCGAGACGTGGCCATGCACGGGGGGCGGCCGGGCTCCCGGAGAGGTGGGGGTGCGACCATCTCCTGGGCCCTCACAAGTGTTTTGCTGCTGACAGAGCGTCCAACCTAAGGGACCCGAGAGACACTGGGGAGAGGCCACCCCTGCAGCACTGGGAGCTGTTGGTCCAGCCGCCAAGCAAGACCCGTTACTACCTTTCAGGGTTTCCTGCAAGGTCTGGGCGAAGCTGGCCACGTGGTGGCCGTCATTGTGATTCTTGCTCGGATTGTCCCCCCCAGGGAGGGTCAGGGTTGCCAGGTGAAGGTTCACAAGGGTCAAGTCGTGACTTCCCACCTGGATGAGGAGAAACAAAGCAACAGGGACATACTCAGAGGCTCCTGCTTTGTGTATCCATCAGCCTTGACTCCTAAACAGCCCGCGCACAATGGTGACAAGTGCACAGTGGCCTTCCATTGAGATCGGTCCCAGGCCCCTGCAGGAGGGAGACCTATCCCGTGCTGTGAGCCCACCCCCCTACCTGGCACCTGCTCCTCCTTAGGGCCTGGAAAACTGAGCCCATCTGGGGACATCCGGGTTTTTATTTTCCTTCTGTGCAACTAGAGGAGGCAGAGGTGCCGGCAGAGCAGGGGGCTGTTAACAAAGAGCCGAGGCTCCTACCTGCAGGGCCAGCCTGCGTGACCCTGCGGGAACCTTCTGCTGGGACCGCCCCCCCGCCCCGCATGCCGTGCTAAGGTGACCAGATTTGAACATTGGTAAAGCGGGACACCGCTGACCAGGGGGGAGGGTGTTCTTGATTAAAAATTGGGTCTATCTTCCGCCGTTCCCTAGCTTGCCGTGCATTCTTTCCAAACATCGGGACTTTTTTAAAACGCCGCGGGACGCGGGACAAATTGTTAAAAATCGGGACTGTCCCGCCAAAAGCGGGACGTCTGGTCACCTTAAGGGCACCCCTTCTGGAGATGCTGGGCCCTAGTGTTCATTTTCACCTGGTCTCCAACATGTCAAGAAGGAGAGTTGGGGAAGCTGGGATGGCTCAGTGGGTTAAGCGCTCACTTTGCAGCCCCGGGACCAAGGATCGAATCCCCGGCCCCGGCCCGTGCGGACCCATATGCTGAACTGGGAGCTCCCCCAGTTCAGTTCTCTCTCTGTCTCTGTCTCTGTACCTCTCTCTCTCTCTCTCTCTCTCTGTCAATAAATAAATAAATTAATTAATTAATTTAAAAAAAAAAAAAAGAAGGAGAGTTGACTGCAGGCAGGTAGAACAGGTTCTGCCCCAGCCCTGTCCCCCGGGCCGGGGCCGAAGGTGCAGGTGCCGAACGCGAAGACAGAGCTGGTGCCCTGAGCACCCGGCGCTGCTCGGCCACTGGGGTTTGTCAGTCCTGCCTTCTGTCTGTCACGGCAACACACACTCAACAGTGCGGGGAAGGCAGGGGTGCAGGGGCGGCCCCTGGAAGTGCAAGTGGCGGCTGACGCGTTGTCTTGCAACTGTGACCCTGGTTTGCCTCCACCACCCCCGGGCCCGGAGAGCAGCAGCTGGGGCCCCGACCACAGGGAAACCCCGCCGGGAGGGCCCAAGAGAGAAGCCCCATCTGCCCTGTGCCACCTGCCCAGCCATGAGTGAGACGTGCGGAGCCCGGGGGCCCGTCTAGGGCAAGGCTTTATGTGGGGGATTTGGGCCAATCACTCGTGACCCGAGAGCGTTTTTCTCACTGGCCATTAAACACAGCCTACAAAGCCAGGACAGCCACTCCCCATGAAAAAGGGGCCCGAGTGTTGTTAGGTGGTTTTAAAGGTGGCACCTGGCCATCTTCCATATCAGTACCAGACAGCCCAGCTCCCAGCCAGTGGACCCCAGAGCCCGGCTGCCTCAGAGGGAAACTGCGCTGGGGTTTGAGGGACCCCCTCCCCACACTCCTGAACAGCTCTGGAGCACACACACAGGGGACCTGCCAACTGCCCAGCAGGTGGCGTGCTAGGCTCTGTGGTAAGGGACCACTCGTGCCCCACCCTGTGGTTTCACAGGTAAACGCCACACAGGCCATAAGGTCAACGGATGGACAGTTGGTGATCCGTCCTGGCTGCCGGCCTGTCCTCCCACTGCTGCCAGCGCCTGACTGGCTGCTGTTCATGAACACCTCCCCGCCCGGCTCAGTCGGCTTGCTGCTCCTGACACTGGCCGAGGGCCCAGGGGCTCCTCCTGAGACCCCTCCAAACCCAAATGACCCCTAGAGGGTCCCCCTCTCCCTGGCCCAGGGCTCCCCGAACACCCAACCCCGCTAGCCAGTGCCGGCAGGGCGGGAGGAGCACTCAGGGGCTTGTCCCAGAAGTTCTGTAGGTTGGGGCTTGGGTCCAGGAACCCCCCATTTTAGGGAAAGCTCCCCCAGGTGGTTTTGCTGTCTGCCGTGTTTGGGAGCCAGACACCCAGCCTCGCTCGTGCCGGGATGGAGCCCTAGTGCCCCCGACGGCCCTCTCATCCAGCCCAGGGAACCCCAGGAGCGAGCGCAGTCAAGGCACTGAGGCCGCTCCAGCTCCCGGCAGAGAGGGACTGCCTTGGCTTTTGAGAAGTGGGCCTTCAGCGGGACGCGGAGTGGGTACCTTGAACCGCGCGAGGTAGGGGCTGGCGCCTGCGGCCTTCCCCAGCCCGTTGCGAGGCCAGCTCTCCTGCGATGCAGCGTCTCTCAGCTCCACGCCCCCAGAGCTGTCCCACAGGAACCCCGCGAACCCGGCCCCCTGCGGGAGAAGAGGGGTGTTAGGATGGAGAGGGGCGGGTCTTGGGGCTGGCAGAAGACGCAGGCCAGGCCAGGAGGGGACAGGAGAAGCAGCAGGCTCTGTGCTGGGTCATGGCGTTACCTGCACAGGGGCTCTTTCTGCTAAAAATTGCCACCAAACACTTCCAGGTGCACATGTCCCACCACTGAAAGCACACGGCTCACGTACAAATGAAGTGAATCTGAAGTTTTCAGTCAAAGGACGATGGGCCGTCTATGAACTTGGCAGAGGTAGACCCGTGGGAAGAGATGATGAGGAAAAAGGGCAGAGACAGCCCCGTTGCTGCCCGGGCTCCAGACGGGATTTCTCTTCTCCTCCCAACACCCCACGCTCCCATTTCCGCCTGGGCAGCGGTCCATGCCCAACCTAAACGTGCACAGAGAACCAGGGCATTTTGAAGTGAATGGCAAAACTGGGCAGAAAGGCGAGCCTGCAGCCAGGATGTTGGCAAAGGAAACTTCAATGTCTGTGATGAGGGAAAAAGGAAGCTTCGGTAAAGTGGAAGGAAACAGGGGGGGTTGCACATGGGGGTACCTTCTGGAGCTGAGTCGAAGGTGTGTTGGCAACGAGGGCCTTCCAGCATCCCCGGGTACCCTTCCACTTGCGGATGTTGGGCAGGGTCGGCTGGTTGAGCTCCGCACAGAACTGTAACGACAGCAGCAGGTCTGCATTCCCACATCCCCGCACGAAGCAGTTCCCGCTGGTGGCGGCCTGCGAGCCAGGCCCTGGGTGATGCTGCCCATCAGGCTTATCTGGGGGCTTCCCAGGCTTCACCGGCCAGGGTCTGCAAAGACCCAGATGATACAGCCAAGCACTACACGTTAAAAAGCAAACTGTCCACTTCCGAAGCCCACAGATATCTCCCGGGGACTCCCGCTTCGTAGCAGGCAATTCTCTGTAGCGTTCCAGCACAAATAGTTCAAAAGGAGCGGCCAGAACCCTTTCTATCCTTGTAAAAAAAACCCAGTGGATTCAAGGTCTGAGGAGGGTCTAGGTCAGTAACTAGGATGCAGAGGAAAAAATATGACTACAGGGAGGTCTTGTCTCCCCAGGGCTCTCCTTGGAGGAGGTGCACACTGACCCCAGCTTCCCCCTGAACTACCATGTTGGTTTTCCTCTCTGCCGCAAATGGTTACCACACCCCAGCTGTTTGCAAGGTGTGCTTCTCTTTGCTTACACGTGTTCCACCAACAGGGCACGGGAACCGATGAGCGACTGCATCAGCAAGGGAGGCAAAGCAAAATGGCACAGGCAAAGAAAGTACAGTGGGCAGTCGACAAACTCCAGCTTTCTCTAACTCATGCCCCAGGCAGTCCCGCCTCCTGGGGTTGGTTCTTTTGAAGGGTCCCCGGAATTTGTCAGAGTTGAGCTCAGTGTTGGAGATGCTCCAACATCTGGTACTACCCCTTCCTGTCCCTTTGCTTTCTGCATGTCGGACACTCCACATGACTCATGTGCTGGTCATGCCCAGACGCATTATAAATGGTCAGTTCTCTGGAGCTCGAAGCTGTTGAGCCACCACACTGCTAAGATCAGTTGCATCATCAGTGCCCAGGTGGCAGGGGTCCTTGGGGTCCTTGGGGTCCTTGCTCTCCCAGGGAGGTCAACATGTCAGAAGCAGCCTTCCTCCTGGTAGGACCAGGGTGTGCTGACACATAGCCAAGCGACTGGAGACTCGAGGGGCAGCCCCTTCAGAGAAGCCACGAGATTCCAGCCCCTTCATCACTCTGCCCACAAGCCACTCTGGGTCAGCACGCTCTTTCCACGGGGACCTGAAAAAATTCTGGATGACTGTGCATCCTTGTTTAAACATTCTTATCATGCTGAGAAAGGCGCAAGGCAAACAAGGAGACACCCCCTCAGCCTCCACAACCAGCTAATCATTAGCTACTGGTACAGAGTCAAGGGTAGTGACTCCCACATGCACCCTGTCAGCAGAATTGGCACTAGCTCTGTGAGCCTCTCACCCGTGTTTCCAAAAGTTACTCATCACATGTTTCCTCAACAAGGTGGTTAAAATAAGCAAAGGGGGGAAACCCTCTTAAGGGCAATTAAAACTTTTGTTTTTTTAATTTTGCAAAAGTATAAAATGGAGAGAGTAGGGGGGAGTTGAAGATTGCATGCAGATGAAGGTTAGGACAGGGAGGGAGATGCACAGGGCACAGAACCTTGCATGACCATTCTCCACTCCCATGTGGCCACCATCCTTGTCACTGTCCTTGTCATCTGCCCTTTAGGGACATTTCCAAAGGCTCTTCTCCAAAAGCCTTTGGATGCTAAGATTCTTAACCTTAGGTGGGAGTTAAGGCAGTGACAGTAATTTTGTGCTTCTTCCGCCCACCCCCTTCTCTTTAAATTGAGGCTATGTCCTGGCACAAACCCAAGGTCATCATAAGATCACTTGTAAAGGAGAGAAACAGAAAAATGTAAGTAGAATACTGCTGGGCGAAGACAACCACTGCTGCCATTTTGGGTGGATTTCCTTGTAGGCTGTTTCCTATGCATTTTATTCACATATGTATCTGTGTCTATTCATATGGACACACACTTTTGTGTTCTACTTTTCCCACGTGCAACCGTGCCACGTTATTAAAATCCTTCTAAGCTCACTACACGGCTGTCTGCCACGCTATCGTGTGCCTACAGCACACCCTCCCCGGCTGGAGCTGTCTTGTTGGTTGGAAGAAATTTTTGCCTTTTTGAGGGTCATTTCATTTCACTATCAATATCCTAAAAATCACCTCACAAAGTAGCACGAAGACATCATCATTGTAGCCTCAACTGCTCAAAATGTCATCCCCGGATATAAACAATAAAATCCTGAGTGAGTTAGAGTTTAAAATGCTAATGTCTTTGTTTCTGAAAGCATGTACCTGTGATGAACAAAAGGTAGCACAGGGGCCTGAGAGTGAATGATAAAGAGACACTGAGCCCCCAAAGGTGGGATCTGAAAGGAAGGCATGCGCTCGTTTTTTAATTCTCCGGCCTGGGTGCTGGGCATCTTCCTAAACCGTTTCATCTCTTTCACCTCCAGATAGACCAGTCTCACCTTTATTTTTTCCCTCTAGCTTTCTTTCTAATAACATGTCCCTTTAGAAAATTTATTCTGATGACAACCTGTATTTGTGAGGACCCTTAGGTCTGTGCAAATAGTCAGGGGGTCGCCAAGCGAGGAGTGGGTGGGAACATCTCATGTCCTCCAGGTGATCTCACAAAGCCACCCAGCACTAATCACAATAGCCAAGAGATGGAAACAACCCAGACATCCACCAACTGTGAGTGGATGAAGATGTGCTACATCCATACGATGGAACAGCACAGAACCTCACAAAGGAACAATGAACTAATACCTGCGACATCATGAATGAACCGTGAAACATTACACTGAGTGAAAAAGCCAGACACCAGAGGCCACATAGCGATGATTCCATTGATGCGAAATGCCCAGAGCAGACAAATCCACCACCCACAGCCTGGGGGTGCTAGGGGGAGGGCAGGCTGGAGGGTGAATGCTTAACGGGTTTCTCTTTGCAGAGGACAAAAATGTCTTGGAACTAGGTAGAAGTGAGGGTTGCACAACATTGCGAAGATACTAAATGCCACAGAACTATTCACTTTCAAATGGGCTCTGAAATGGTTGATTTTATGATATAGGAATATCACGTCAACCATAAAAAAGACTGACTCAGGCCATGGCTTCGATGTTTAAGATAAAGCAGAAGAAGCACCCCGTTCACTCAGCAAACACCCGGTGCTGCAGCTGTGGAATCTGGCTGTCCCCCATGGAGCCCTGACTCAGGGGAGCAGGGAGTCAGTGCCACTACTTGGGGACACTGCTTCTAGAAGGTTTATTCCCACGGTCCCTCCACATGGCTATTGAGCCCCTACGAGCGGAGAGCACCGCCCAGTAATTTTTGGAAAATGTAGGCTTTTTGAAGCTCAAAAAACAATTTTGGGGCAAATAAAACAAGTCGTTCTTCCCAAATTAGGCACTAAGCTTGTGACTAATGACTGAAACTAATTATTCTAAGTGGGGCAGGTCTGAAAATAGCAATGAGCTTTTGGGGGATCTGGTGGCTGTTT
This sequence comes from Craseonycteris thonglongyai, assembly GCA_004027555.1. NCBI lineage: Eukaryota > Metazoa > Chordata > Mammalia > Chiroptera > Craseonycteridae > Craseonycteris > Craseonycteris thonglongyai. The sequence goes on from PVKE010003233.1 coordinate 57,399, forward strand.
TTCAAAGAGTATAGAAGAATAGCAGGCAGAGAGAAGAACCCAGTCAGGGTGGAAACACTGGGGGCCACTCCACGGCTGGTACCCAACATGCCATGCCCTGGACGCAAACATTTGCATGTCTCCTGAGAAACACGCCCTCGATGATTGGCGGAGAAAGCTGAGTGTCACACAGCACGTCCTGATGAAATGCTGAACCAAACATTCCCCGGGAGGCGTCCACCACAGACGTTACATTTGACCTGGAAGTGAAACAGCCGCCCCAAGCTGGTAAGATGACGAGGACTTACTTCCTAAGACAAACTAGTGATTTAGCCAACTGAGGTGCTTCCTTTTCTAGTCTTCTTTCCTCTTTGAGATTGCTATGTGAATAGGCTCAAAGAATAGGTAAGATGAGTACAGGCAGGAAAAAGACTGCCTCTAAAAAGTACAATTAAAATTATTAATAAGAGCATTTTTACCTGTGAGGTTGCAGATACAGCAACAGAAAGGGAAGAGACAGGGAGGAGAGAGAGAGCCAAGACAATTGGGTAGGAAACAATTACTCAGGTACTCAAGTCCGAAGAAAATAATTCAGGAGCAGAACAAAGCTGGCAGTCTACGTTAGCTCCCGTCCCTTGCCTCCCACACGAACACACATATTCTTTAAACCCCAAGACAGTTTCTCAGCCCATAAATACGGGTTCACTAATAGACTCACTCTAGACTGCAAGGTTTCTAGTACTTTCCATACATGTTTCCATGAAGAATCCAGAGTTATTTAGGAACCAACACATGAAACAGAATGAGTACTTCTGGACCCTCGGAGACATTGCTCTGGTGGCCACTTTTCTCATCAAATGCCAGCTTTCGGCGACACAAAAGGGCGTGTATGCAGCTTGCTGTCCTGGCCATAACAATAAAGAAGTCAGAGCCATGGATGGAAGTATTTCTGACTCAGGACGAATTTTATTTTGATTTGCATTATGCCCTATCCTAGCTTTGAAAGCTAACATATTTCTTACTTTCTTTCTGGGCAAATCATGTAAATCTGATAGTTCTTTTCTGTGTGGGCAGCAAGGGGTGGGGAGACCTGCAGTTTTTCGTCCCTAGATGCTTGGTGGCAGCAGGAACTACAGGTGGCAGTTCACGAAACAGCACTATCTTTGTGGAGACCGTCCTGAGACTCCTTTGCTCCTCAATTTTCTGTGCTAATGGGAGAAGTGAAACAGCCAATACCTCAAACTATCTTTGAGTCAAGCCCCCTTCCCATTACATTTTCGGCCAGAGGCACTGAAAGATAACCCCCTGCCTGAGGCTGGTTTCATAGGCTCTTGGGGACCCTTCCAACATAGTGGGTGTGAGTGGAGTGAAAGTGAACGGGCCAGAGAGAAGAGATGCGTTACAAGATCAAGTCACACGCCAGGCAAGGACCGCATCACGAACACCGCTGTCCACAGCACACAAGCAGAGTGTGTTTGCTAGAACGTTCAGCTCATGCCAAGCATCCCTCAGGCTCTTTGCACGTGGGCCCCGATATGAGTCACACCAGGTTGTGACCATGGCTGTGCGATGACAGAGCCATTATCCTCACTTGAGACGTGAGGACCGTAGGGTTGGAGGGATTAAGATCGCCCAGAGAGCAAGTGGCTGAGTCAGGACCTAAATCCCTATGTATCTGACCCCATTATGTCACTTGGCTCCCTGCCAAAGCCACTAACTACAAGGAGGGGGAGTGCTATGACCCAACTTGTGTTAGGAGAGTTACTCTGGTAACAAAGCAAATGATGGATGAAGCTACAAAATTAAATGACGAACCGAGCAGTCGTTTTCTATTTTCATTTTTCTCTCTGCTCTCAAATTTTCTAGAAATTTAACTTCTAGCCAGAATATACTTACTGATTAATTGGCTTGAACTTTATTCATGTAGAAGACATGCACATGTGTGTATATGCACACACACTTCATTCTCCATAAATACAAGCTGACGAAGCGCTGTTACTAGATATATTAAGCACCAAAAACAAAAAATAGCCCCCGCCACATCCTGAAATGATGCCTAAAAATAATATGCCTATTTCTTCTTCCCCTCTTATTCACAAACAGAGCCACTCAAACTAAGAGCATAATAAGGATGTTTGCATCATGAGGAGCAAAATGAACAATCAATAAGTAGCAATTTAGTTCTCAATAGGGGTTCAGCCAGGTGGAGACAGAGGGAGGACCAAGCTTGCCTGACGGAGAACATTAGCAAAACACAAAACCAGTCTCACGACTATAATCTGGGGAAGAGGCTATATCATGATCCCGCAGGAGCTGGTGCCAATGTTGGGACTGAGGCAAAAACCTACAAGTTGCCCCCTTCCTTCCCAGTTCAGCCCTTTGGCTTATAAACGCTACGGATCTGCCTTAGTCCCGGGCACTCTGATCCCCATGCGTTCCAAAAACTGAACACATAAGAAGATGCTCTGTGACTCAACTGTGATATTGTAGAGCCACTGAAACTTGACTTGCATAGGAATCCACTGACAGATACCAAGGAAGGCGGGTAATTTTAGAGAAATTCATACGAAGGCGCTGCTTTGCTTTCTCTGGCTCTTTTTCTACCCAATGATCTGCAGGAGAAAACGAGTCTGTAATTCATGGACAAGAGTTGGGTGAGACAGGCTTAGGCAAGGGAAGGAGCGAGGCAGCAGCACAGGTAAGAGTGTCCTGTCACAGGGACACCAAGTCTAGGATGCAGGAAGGGGCCTTGGATTATGTTTACAAGGGATGTCAGTACACTTTTCTGCATTTCTACGAAGATAGATCAAAATCTCTGAAAGCAAGTTGGATGCTTTCCCAGAAGTTTGGAATCTTGTTAAGACTCAAACTCACCATTTCAGTGCCACCCAAACAGTATTTTATCACCTGTAGTAATTACTTATGCTTAGTGGGTAGTTAACAATGTGATAGATCTCTCCATTGAATTAATTTTGTCAAAGCAAGTCTTAACGACCAGCTCATTTGGGATGATTTTACCTGCTAAGAACATCAGCATAAATGTTGTTAGCAACTAAGCCAAACAGTTTTTACCTGCCTGCCCTTTTGTTTTACTTAAAATTAGCCCAAACTTTGCTGAATATGAAGTCATGAGCTCAAGAAATGAATGAATCATTCATGAAACGCCTCAACATTCCCTAAAAAAGTGAACTGAAACTTCTCTCAGTACCAACTCATTGTTAGCATTTCCCAATAAGAAGCATTTGAGGGTAGACCAAGCATGACAGTAAATTGCATATAACTCCTGTCACCATGGCAATGTAGGTGTTTGTATGAGGTGGCCGTTACATACAACAGTTTTAAAGGGAAAGCAATTTGGGCACATTTTCTTTTTGTTGCAAAGCAAAAACAATCAAGAAACTAATAAGGCAAAAGAGGAAAGTGCTTAGAATATACCCAAGGACAAGCAGAGCCTTTCTAGTCCTGGAAAAGTCGCAGAGCAAGCCCTCTTCCCCTCTTCAAAGCTAGCATATGGTCTAGGATAATCTGTTTTCAAACATTTTTGCCCAGGACTCATAGCAACAAATAATTTTTATACGGCAGTCTGGTATATTTGTCTTCCTACCAATTATGTATGTATGCATGCATATATATATATATACCCATCTATCATCCATCCATCTATCCACTCATCTATCCATCTATCTGTCCGTCTGTCCATCCATCCATCCATCCATCCATACATCCATCCATCCATCCATCCATCGTATACATATATAATGAAACAAATATTGACTATCATTTACTAACTTGATTTTATAACCTGTAACTTGAGAAACACACTCAGGTATTTCTCGCGACAAAGTCTTTGGTCTTACTAGCATATCACGATACCCTCTCCTTTCTATTCTCTCTTTGCCAAAACCATGTGAAATATTTTGTTGGACTTTATGTAGATAGTTGCTTTCAAAGTCTCTTTAAACAAACAACATAGTTAAAATGGCAACATTACCCAAAGCAATATACAGATTTAATGCAATTCAAATAAAAATCCCACAGACTTTCTTTCGAGAAATAGATTAAAAAAAAATTATCACATTCATATGGAACCACAAAAGACCCTGAACTGCCAAAGCAATCCTTCAAAAAAGAATAAGACTGGGGGAGGGAGGGGGGGCATGGGAGAGGGTATTAAATGTAAAAAATAATTAATTAATTAACACCTCCCCCCCCAAAAATTGTCTGCCTCTTGCCCAGCATTTATAATCATTATTTGAGGGAAGATGATTCTGATATAAGATCCTCTGCCATTACCAGAACTGGACCCTCTTATAGAAGAGGTGTCTCAAGGAGCGGGGACAGCCATGCTGGAAAAGTTTTAACGCGGACATGTGATGTTTAAATCATGGGCTAGACAAGTTCAGAGAGCCAGCCCGTCATGTGTGAGCGACCAGAAGAGGCCAGCAGAACTCTCTCCAGTTCAGGGTAATCCGATCCTTAGCAAACACGGAGCGGGTGATTTTTCCAGGTCTGCTTGACCTTGAAGCCTAAATAATCTTTCTACTCTTCTTAGAAGCCTCTGCCTGAGCTTGCAATCCACGTGGACATTGTGATAGTTCTCTTCTTTTCTTCAAAAAACTCAGAATCAATGAGGAGACTGAGAAGTGACAAATCTTCCAGAGTATAAAGACAAGGTAATTAAACCTCCAAGGACAGCCATTACACGTGTAAGACGGCACTTAATTCAGTGTACAGTTGACCTAGATAAAACAAGTGCCAGGCATGATTTCTTTCCTTTTGCTAATCCTAAGCCCATAGTATTGTATCAAAATGGCTTCCAAATTTTAAAAAATATATATATTTTCAACACAAATTAATTATGTGTTCATCATAAAAACAGAAACAGGTACACAGAAATTACCCAAAAAAATGGATAATTGCATATGCAATTTTTAAGTTCTATGTAAAATTATTTCCTAATACTTTCTAATGATAGAAATCAAACATTTTTTAAAGAAAAAATCTTTGGATTAGATTAAACATTGACCTCAAGAAAGCTAGAACTTACTAGATTAACTGGGACAGGGGCCAGGCTCCTAAGAGTTAAGGAGAGCCGAGGAAAGATGAAGATTGGCTGTGTAGGGTGAGAATTTAGATTCAAGAAAACTACAAGTACAGGAAAGCAGAGAAATAGGACAACAGCAAAAAATAGGCCAAGTAGTGACACATATTGGGAGACCTAAATATGTCTGAAGTTCCCATTGAAGGAAGGGATGCTAGAAAGAAAGGTGAAGAATGGGAGCGGAGGTACACTATGACCCAGAGGGTCCCCGCAGAATAACCAACATGGGATCAAACCATACATCACAGAAAGGTAACTGAAGGGATGCTGTTTCTGTGCGAGGAGCTGCAGTGTCCTCTAAAATCTGATGGACCCCAACGATATAAAGAACCCTCCTGATGACCCTCAGCCTGCTGTCCCACGGGGGAGGGCTGAGTTGTCCTACTCTGAAGAACATCTCACTGGGCTACCATTCTGTAAGTAAGAGAAGATATGCCAAGATTTCTGGGGTGAAGAAATGAACTCTACCTTCACCAGGGTCCAGAGGTATGAACCGGAGGGGCTCCATGAAGAAGCTTCAAGAATATATGTACATTCAGCTGGGTGTAGAGGTACATATTCACATTTTTCTGGGATGAGGGCAGATAGCTCTCACCTGATACTTAAAAAGTTGATTCCCGAAATATTAAGTCAATGACAAAGAAAAATTTTAATGAAATAAATGACCTAATTGTGTTGAGGTTTTTCGTTTGTCTGTTTTTCTTATTTCCTAGAGGCTATGATAATATCAAGTGATGGCTCCCCACCAGATGACTTGCTTTTCCTTTGTCTTGTTGCAGTGCTTATCAGTGTTATATTAAAAAAGTATAAATAAGCATAAACAAGCATAATTGTAAATTTTCCTCACCGATTATGTGAGCTACATGAGAGAGGGAATGGTAACTGTCTTGGTCATTGCCGTTTGTGTCTTCCAGTCTAGCTGCATAAGGTGACCAGATTTTAACATTGGTAAAGCGGGACACCATTGACCGGGGGCAGGGGGTTCTTGATTAAAAATTGGGTCTATCTCCCGCCGTTCCCTAGCTTGTCGTGCATTCTTTCCAAAAATCGGGACTTTTTAAAACGCCGCGGGACGCGGGACAAATTGTTAAAAATCGGGACTGTCCCGCCCAAAGCGGGACGTCTGGTCACTCTAGTCTAGCACACTGCTTGACACAAGGAAGTACTCAGTAAAGATGGGCTGAGAGAACACATGCTATAATTACAGCAGATACACCTGATTCTCCCTTTCCGTAAACATCATAACGCCTTTTTTTACAAGGCTATAAAGTGTATCATTCCTAATGGGCAGCTCTATTGGATTATTGAACCCCTCCCTTCCGACCGCCTTCAATTACTCACAATTATAAGGCAGGTGATAGGGTGTTTGTTGTTTTCCAGGTTTATGGATCATTTCTTTAACACACACTCCCAGGAATGGGATCACTGGTCAGAGGGTGGGGGTATCACAAAGGCTAATGAACGACGCTGCCCAAGAGCTTAGGACAGGCCAGGGCCTCGTCACCACCCCACCCAGCAATGAATGCGGACACTGGTTTTTATCAAAACTTCAACATTACGTATTATTGTTTCCAAAACGCTGCTAACGTAATACATTTAAAATGACCCCTCATTGTTTAACGTGCTTATCTTTGATAGCTAATAAAGCCAACGACAATTTAAAAGTCCTATTTGGGGGCTCTAGGTTCACTTCCAATGAAAGCTTTTCATAAAAAGAGAAAGGTAGCTGGATCTCCTCAATATACATGGTATGGTATGAAGCTTCTGAAAAAATAAGAAGAAAATACATCTTCTCTTTTCTTTTTTAAATGAACCAGGAGGCCTGGCCCATAATTCACCAAGATGCTCCATGTTCTGGCAGCTGAGGTGCTGGGGAGACCCCAGCCACGAGCCCTCTCCAGCACGGGGGTGAGGCCCTACCATGCCATTCTCCAAGTGGAGCTGGTGAGCAGAGGCCTATGGGGGCCCCTGAAGCCTGAGCCAAACCCCACCCGGGGACTGAGCCCCACTGGGGGCCCCCGTTTCTGCTTACTGGCCCCTTCAAGGAAGGCAGAAATGGGATTACAATGAGTTTAATTAACCATGATGAGACACTGATGTGCCTCAACCCACTAAAAAAAACCTATGTGGTTCACTGACCACTCAAGATGCCATTCAAATTAAGCTCAGACTGCGTGAAGGACAAAGCATGGGAGAAAAGGCAGGTCAAGGGAGCTGAAGAATCCCATGCTGATAGGAACACAGAGTAATGTTTTTTTTTAAGAGGTATTTTAAGTACGTAAGATTCTTGAGGCAATTCCTTTGGTCCCTGAACTTCCATGAAGGGTGTGTCTGCCACAAGTTCTTTATCCTCCCACAAGTTCCTCAGCTCTCTTCACGGGCCCTGGGACCCCTGCAGCCCTCATATTACTGCTGGGGCCCCCAGTCCTGAGCTCCCCGGCCAGGGTCCACGTCTGGAGCCCTGTCTCCTGATGCGTCCTCCTCCAAACCCCAGCCCGCATTCTGTTTCCCCTACTGGACCAAACAGAGCTCATGAAGACAAGCACCATGTGTTCGTGTCTGTTTTGCTACAAGTCATGCTATTAGATGACCTGGGCTTCAGTTCTCTTGTCACCTGGGCCAGGGACGGCTCCCTCCCCTCGGACGTGCAGGGCCAGAAGCGCCCACAGAGCCCACCAATGCTGGAGTCCGGATAAAAAGACATCGTATTGGAGGAGCTCCAGAGTGGAGCCCACCGGAGTCGATCGTGGTTCTGCCAACACCTGCTCTGGGCCCTGGGTGAGGGGGCCCCTTCAAGTCCTTCAGCCTCCGCATCCTCTGCAAATGACAGAGCTGATGTGATGATCTGAAAAGTCTCCCCCAGCTCTGACAGTCTAGGATCTGATATATGCCACTCCAATCTATTTTTATCACTCTATCCCCCTTGGTATGTAGTGATTTGGGCATAGAGTAAGCACTCAACTGTTGCACAGGCTAAATTAACTGCAAGTGCGAATCATAGTGAAGAACACTCCAAAAGCAGGTCACCACAGAGCCAGAGTTCGTGCATGTGCACTTGTGTGTGTTTAGAACACACCTTCGCCAAGTATAGATACGAGCACTCAGCCTCCTTAGAAGTTATCCATACACATCTATGTGACAGTTGCCTCCTATTTCCTCCTGAGCCCTGCCCCTGCAATGCTAGGAACTTCTAATTCCAACATTGCCCACCGCTAGAGTTTGGTGAAGAGTCCATGACTAGCTACTGTGTGCAAATGCCAGGCCCAGTTCTTCCAGTCCCAGGCTTGCTGGTGAGATGCATACACCTTACCTCACACACAGAGCACCAAAGCTAGTCGTGCGATTACCTGCTCTCCCCAAAGGAAAAACCGACTAGGAGTTGGACTTCCAAGTGGAACTTCTGGGACAAATATCTAGCAGCAGCAGGCATGGCAGACTGGCAGGCATTTGTCCTGGACAATTTGGCAATTGGGGTGTGGGAAGGAGGACATGCCTTTCTGAACATCCTCGAATGGGAACAAATCAATGTGAAGTAGGACTTTTCAAGAGAGGAGGAGAAAGATATGAATGATGATGATGATGATGGTGATGATGATGACAACAGCAGAAGCTAATGAGCAGTAATAGGAAAGTATTAGCTCTTGTTATTTTGATGCTATGATACACATAATCTCTTTTACCTCAGACATTATCTCACTTACTAATTTTCATTAAAATAAAACAAAAACAAAAACAGGGGAGGCTAGGATGGCTCAGCGGGTTGAGCATTTACTTTGCAGCCCTGAGGACCGAGGATCGAATCCCAACCCTGGCCCGTTTGGACCTATATGCTGAACTGGGGTGTTCTTCCCATATGGAAGGCCCCCAGTTTGGTTCTCAACTCCCGGTTCGGCTCCTGGCTCGAGGGGGTGTGCCTCCCATGAGGGAGGACCCCAACCCGGTTCCTGCCCTGTATGGCCCCTGCCCACCTGTGTGGAACGAAACCATGTTGAAAACTGAGGACATACAACTATGGAGACTGCTCTGGGCCCTTCCCCTTCTCTCTGTCTCTCTGTCTCTCTGTCTCTGTTAAAAACAATAAAATAAATCTTAAAAAAACAAAACCGTGAAATAGGTATCATTGTGACCCTCCACCCCCATTATTAAGAAGAAACTGAGGCTGGTCAATAACTTGCACAAAGATGCCCCCAGCTAGAACACGACAGTGCATTCAAGGCCAATCTGTGCACCCTCAGACCCAGGTTCTAGAGGACGGAGCATGGGAGCAGTCAGCTGGTAATTAATGACTGAGTCCTGACCCGTGGAGGCTGGGCTGGGGTGGGGCTGGGACAGGCAGCGGCCAGGAGCCAGGCTGGTCTTGGGTTGGGTGAGCCGTTGCTCTGACCTCTGGCCCCTCTAGAGAGAAGCCAACCTCCACCCACGGCCAATGGCCAAACAATTGTTTGCAGCTTTGCAGGAAGCTGTTTGAAAGGGTCATTGAAAAATGATCTTCCCAAATCAAGCTGTACCAATATTTTCATTTCCTTTCATGCAATGCCACGTTTAAAGGCATGAGGTGGGCCTGTTTATGAAGCCTGGCAAACAAGCCTGTGTAACTTAAGTTCAGGAAAACAAAAGCGTCCCCCTCTCTAAGCAAAGACAGCGGTCAGATGGTGTGAGCCCTTCTCAGAACAAGTCCTTGCTCTCAGCACCTGCTGGACCAGTGACAAAAAGTCCTTGAAATCACACAGACACACTTTTTCAGAGGAAGGTCACATGACCAGCCAGGAATGCCCTTTAAATCATCTTCTCATGGTTCTACAGTTTTTTAAAACAAGAAACTGGCAGAGAGACTTAAGATGATTAACTGTCGGGTTTATACTTTATTTTTTAAATAAATGACAAATCACTGTCACTTGCCTGGGAAATGGTTTTATGCAGTGTTAGTGGGGAAGAGAAATTCAGAGACCTGACTCCCCAAGTGTCCCCAACCTCCCCAAACTATTGCTCCTGCATGAAGACAGTGTTTGAAGAGGTAAATCCTCAAACCCTCCTGATCTCTGTACCGGGGGGGAGGGACGTGCCCAGGGCCTGTGCCCACCATTCACCTCTCCCCAGAGAATATGTTTTGATGGTGAGCAGGGCAGATAAAACATGGAGGCCCCGAAGCCCAGCCAGGACCCCTGGAGCAAGGAAGAGGAGAAAATCTTAGCACAGGAGAATTTCTTCCTCTTCACAAGGTGATTTGGGATCAATTGAGAAAATGAAACCCAAGAGATTTAGGGGAAAAGAACCACAGAAAGCAGTTTTGCAGAAAGGGGCCCAGCCCTCCCAGGGAGGTCCAAGTCCAACAGCCAAACCGAGGTGCGGCCGGGCGTGGGCCGCTGGAGCTGCCGGAGCCAGGACAGGCTTTGCTGGTTCAAAAGCACACAGGCTCCCGACCCGAACTTAACCAGGGAAAGCGCAAGCAAGGCAGGCAAACAACTGGTGACCTCAAACTACAATACCAAGGTCATGGGGACAATGCCTAATATTAGAGGGGAAGCACTAGAAGCCTTCTTGTCCCAAAATCCCTGTTGTTCCTTTTTACTATTTTACGCTAAATAGTTTTCCCTAATTTGAATATTTTATGGTCAGACTTAACCTGCAGTAGTACCTGGGAAGGGAACAGCCCCTTCAGAAGAGCTCCCATCTCACAGAAGAAAGTCACGGGCATGTCCCTGTTGCTGGGATTGTCTGTCTAGTGACCAGCTCCACGGGGGTCTCAGGAGTTCAGTAATTGCAAGACCCAAAGGCACGTTGCCATGTGAAACCCGGCTGCAGAGGCAGTCGAAGAGGTTTGAGGTTTGCTGAATGTGTATCTGACTGAGCCCTTTCTTCTCTACCTGCTAAATTAGACTTTTTTCTTAATGAAAGGAAGAAGCAGGCAAACTAAAGCTAAAAACTGGGCTTTTACACATAAAATGATGTTGTGTACTTCTTAGTTTCTGGTAAAAAAAAAAGAAAGAGAAAGAGAGAGGGAGGGAAAGAAAGAGAGAGAGAGAGGAAGGAAGGAAGGAAGGAAGGAAGGAAGGAAGGAAGGAAGGAAGGAAGGAAAAAGGGAAGGAAGAAAGGAGAGGTAACTGGCCACCACAGCAGAGCTAAGCCCTCACGGGTTCTCTGAAGGTGGATGGTTCACAGCAGTGACGGTGTTAATAAATGACACTCCTGGGGAAAGTTGCTTGGACTCCTGTGCACATAAGTCCCCTGGGGTCTTGGAGAATGCGGGCTGATTCAGGGGCGCTGAGTGGGGCCCGGGATTCTGCGTTTCTAACAAGCTTCTGACGCTGTGGTAGGTCTTCAGGTCACACTGGGCAACAGAGCTCGACAGTTGGCCAAGAACATTTCTTGGTGGTTCTCCAACTTGTCCAGGTGGATGAGAATCTGGAAGCCCCGAGGCTCTTATAAACTGGTACAAAAGCAGTCCTGGGTCAGGTATAAGACACATGCGTCCCTCAAAATGCAACTGGCTACCAACCTGTGTCGACTGGCTGCTTCTGGACCTTTCTGGGAATGTTTGCTATTTGTCTGGCACACAAAAAGCTCAGCAGAAGCTTGCAGTGTGAGTGAGTGAATGAATGAATGCATGCACACATGAAGGGAGAAGGGAGAAGCAAATTGAACGCATGTGGCTCCCAGCCGGCCCCTGTGCCCATTCAGACCATTTTGTCAAGTTGTCTATGGGTCACATACAGAAACAGCGAAACACAAAACCATCATCACACTCGGTGAAAAAGAGGGAAGGGGAAGAAGAGGAGGAGGGGGAAGGAAGAAGGAGCTACACCTACAGCAGCTAACTTTGGGGGATCCCGCAGGGCCAGACATAGCCTTAAGTCTTTGATAATAACTGTCACCTTACTCTTTTGAAACCCTCTGTAGATTGGCGATTAGAAAGATTCCTGCTCCACAGTCTAGAAAACTGAAGCACCGGGTCGTCACCCAAAATCACCGAGTTAGGAAAGAGGAGGCAGGTGCCAGATTCAGGGTGTCTGAGCCCCCACATATGCCCCACTTGGAGTGTCCTCTGCTTAGACCCCACAAGCAGTGAGCACCCCCAGATGGGCTTACCTGTGTGGCCTCCCCAGATATGATATTATTAACGTAGGTCTAAAGACCCACTGATCTCTCTGGAGCCCATGTTTTTATTATATGGATACCTCTTCACTAGTTTTGTCCAATGATTTTTTTTTTTTATTATTGGATAGTAAAACAAAATACCTGTAGTGAATACTGAGAAGAGAACCGTTTTTGAAGAAGTAACTTTTGAAAAGTTTCAAGGCCATATAAAGAATCTTCATAGACCCTTGGATCTAGTATGTTTTAGTGGCAGAGTGTGCATTAAGAATTGATACAAGTAATTAAGAATTAATATGACTTGAGTGCTCTGGCATTTACAAAGCCTTTATACGACCCTAATTCATTTGATCCTTAATTCACTTCTTTGAGGTCAGTCCATCCTTGTTTTATTCGTGATGGAAGGGAGGCTGATGAAACATTAAATTCAGAGCCAGACCCCTGACTCCTCTCTCCCCTCACATCATGGCTTGATCCTTAAAAATTCAATTTGCTTTAATGCCAACAGTCTGACCACTAATCCAAACATTTTAAATTCGATAAACAAGATTGTTTGGGTGCTTATCTTTCAACCACCTTCTTCTATGCTAATGCTATAGACTCTAACAGCCATAGCCACGAACTCAGGAAGAGCCCTGAGCTACCCATGGGAGCAGCTGGGTATGAGCTGGGGGGCTTGGGGGTCGCACTTGGGAGCGTGGCCTCCTTGGAACCTGCAGTTTGCTTTTCAGAGCCCTCCCCCACCTTGCACACAGAACTTAAACCCACAACTGGCCAAGGATCCCAGCTCCATGCTTGACTCAAACACAGAAAGCTGAGACACAATGGATGTCTCGGTTCTACCATTCATTAGCCCAGATATTGCTAATAACATGCACAAGTAGCGATGGAGTGAGGAGGCGAGCACAGAATCAGGTGTGTGGGCGGTGTCCAGGGTGCGGGGTCTCAAGGCCCAGAAAGCCTGCTCCAGGGCATGACCACAGCAGGGCGAGCCGGCCCTTCACAACACCCTGATGCCCATGTGGGTTTGCGAGTGCTAACAGCATCTGAGCAACGTGGGGAGTTTGGATGAAAATTGTGCATGGCTCACTGGCTGTTAAGAATAGAAAACAACAGGCCAACTTTGCAGGAAGTGCTGTCTTTGGCTACGGGGAGTTGAAGTTGTCTGGTGTGCAGCACTGTGCTGGCCTCCGTGTGTGAATGTGGGGCAGGTAGGAGGAACAACGTATTTACCTTGTCCAGGGCCTCTCTGTCAAGTAGTTCTTGCACAGCTAGAAGCTTGATGCTGTAAGAAAAAATCAAAACCACACTTGAAAAAGAGCCCCTTCACGTCGGCCGGTACCACACAAGTCCCAAGAACGGAAGTCTGAAATTTCAGCCTGCATTTCTGCATCACCGGTGTCCCATCTGAAGGGGACCCGTGGTGTGAATGGAAATGACCACTTCAGAACTATTAAAAAATGTTTCTAATTTGTAAAAGTCGGCTTACTATATCGGTCCGCAATTCCACTTCTGGGCATATACCTCAAAGAGTTGAAAACATGGACTCGAACAGACATTTGCACACTCGTGTTCCCAGCAGCATTACTCACAATCGCCAAAAGGTGCGAACAACTAACGTGTCCATCAGTGGATGAAAGGATAAGCAGAACAGGGAGCATACATACAATGGAAGGTACATTATTCACCCTTAACAAGGAAATTCTGGCATGGATGGACCTTGAAGACATTGTGAAATGAAATAAGCTAAAAGAAACAAGCCAGACACAAAAGACAAGCACTGTGTGATTCTACTTATATGAGGTACGTAGGTGAGTCAAATTTGCAGAGACAGAAAGCAAACCCGTGGGCCCAGGCACTGGGGGAGAAAGGAATGGGGAGTTAGTGTTTAATGAGTACAGAGCTTCAGTTCGGGATGAGGTAACCATTCTGGAGGGGGATGGTGGTAGCGCTGGTACAATCATGTGAATGTACTCAATGCCACGGAATCGTACACTTATAAACATTTAAAACTAGAGTAAAGTTTATGTTTTACCTTTCACCACACAGAAAATATTCTAAAAGCAATTGATAGCTGTTTCATGTAAAGAAACTGAATAAATTCCAAGAAATATAAAGAAGAAAATAGTCGCCCATGTTCATTCAGGATTAATCTCCCCCTGATGTGCATCTGTGGCTGGAGTTTTTTTCTGGATGGCCCTCAGAGTTCACACCTCAATATGGAAACAATGCATGTTAGAAAGCAGCTACCGCTTCGGAGGCTCATAACACCGGATTTCTTGGGGAAGCTGTGTTTTTCTCCTCCTCAGGGTGGCAGTCTTTGGGAATATTCCAGATGTTTCCTGTTACATAACTATTCTAATGTGATTTCTTACCTCATGAGAAGCTCTTCCAGTTTGAAGTGTTTATTTCAGTATTTATGGTGTCAGATTCCTAGCACATCAGATACTCCCTGGGACGAAAGGCCACATGTGAAGGAGAACTAACCCACTTAATGAGTCCGCTGCTAACACCTCTGACTTCTTACCCTGCGAAGGAATCTCATTTGCCACTTCCCATTCCGCTCCTCTAACTCTCAGCCCTTCCTCCCCTCCATCCAGCTTTTTGCTAATTCCACAAATGTACACTGAATCCCTCCTGTGTGTCAGAAATTGTGCTCTCAAAAGGCTCCCAGGGGCTAGGATGCTGCGTGGGCACAAGCCCAGGGGGTGTGTCTCCCTGAGAGCCTCCCAGGGTCCCGCGCCGACCAGCAGAGCTGGGCTACATGGGGTATGTCTGTCGGTAGCCTGATGTTTGGTCAGCATCCCCTGAAAACAGCAGGGCTCCCTCCCATCAGACGGAAGCTGCAGTGAGCAGCAATTTCTTTGTCTGCACTTGACTTTTGAGAAGACAGGCAAATCCCACAAAAGCAACTGATAACAGGGACTTATTTAGAAACATGGCAACTTCAAGATGGGCAATGCTCAGAAAGACCTAGAATGCATGCAATTACCGTAAGGTTTGCGAGATAAGCTATAAGGAAGTAAGGTGATGGAGGGCAGATGTCTTATTCAGATGGATAGGAGTGGCCACACTGAGGTCTGTCCGGAATTAGAAGTTGGAATAGGAACAGAGCCAGGTGGACGCTGATAGCTGGAGAGAAAGGCAGCAAAGCTGAAGGAACAGAACACGAAGGGCAGCCGGGCACCCCTGCAGCCGGGCACCCCTGCAGCCGGGCACCCCTGCAGCCGGGCACCCCTGCAGCCGGGCTCCCCTGCAGCCGGGCACCCCTGCAGCCGGGCTCCCCTGCAGCCGGGCACCCCTGCAGCCAGGCTCCCCTGCAGCCGGGCTCCCCTGCAGCCAGGCACCCCTGCAGCCGGGCTCCCCTGCAGCCGGGCTCCCCTGCAGCCAGGCATGATTAAGGGCTGCAGAATGAATTACCCTGAATGGCCCCTGAAAGAGCACGTAAGATGTAACTCTATGGGTCCTACGAAGCCCTTATTGGGTAAACTCCCCACTGTACAGAAACTCACGCTGTTAGAACAGATTACAACCTACGTGGCCCAGAGTCAAAGACTCATTCAAGCCCCCTTTCCCGGGTACTTGAGTTTCCCACTGCAATTATTAATTGACACAGTTTAATGCATGAGACCCAACAGTGCTCAGTGAATGCATAAAAGATGTGATGTGGTGGAGCCATCCATTTACCACAGGGGTAAAATATATAAGGGCTACGTATTAGGTACCAGGCACCCTTGGTACTGAGTGGGTTAAGCATATGGAGAGGTCTGGACTGTATAATGGAACAGAAGACGAGGTCCACTTACAAAATTTCATGGAAGTCAAGTTCAAAAACTGAGTCAGTTCAGTTGTCTGAACAGCTCTCTCTTCCCTTTTAAGGCAGGTTCCATATGACCTTCCTCTGGGTAGAGTAAGGAAGGGTTCTCTCTCTTGGTCACCACATTCTGGACGATCATGGTGCCAGATGCAGACTTGTTTGCCCCTAGTGCATTCTTGTCCCCCACCGCCGGCACAGGGTTGGGGAAACCCGGGATGTTAGTGGGCACATGCACCTGGGGAGACAGGACAGACTTCCAGCGAAGGCGCTGTCTTTCTCAGGTACCCCTTTCACAGCATCGCTTCCCATCACTGCCAAGCGCACCCCTGACTCTCACCCTGCCTTTCCAACGCGAAGTGCGGGATTAGTACCGCGGCTGCAGAACAGCCTGCGTGGCATCTGGCTTGGGCAACTGCTCTTGGCAGGCTCCAAAGTCCTGGTTTGTAAAACAGTGGGCTGGAAGCTTTTCCAATGGCACGACCCAGGGGTTTTTTTTGTTTGTTTGTTTTTTTAATTTATTGTTAAATTTGATGAGGTTACATTGGTTGGTAACAATTAGACAGTTTACAGATGTACAAGTCCACCTCACATCATTCATGCATCGTATTATGTGCCCATCACTCAGTATCAGTTCCCCTTCCATCACCTTATATCTAGTGCCCACTCCCACCTCCCCCCACAACTGTCCCCCC